>SZWC01004376.1:155861-171171 GCA_023375785.1 Penium margaritaceum
GCCTCCACCGCGACCGCCCCCGTCGCCACCTCCATCCCCTCCTCCCTCCCCGCCGCCACCCTCCCCTCCCCCACCTTCCCCCCCACCCCCTCCTCCGCCTTCTCCCCCACCACCCTCGCCTCCCCCACGCCCGCCCTCCGCGGGCTTCATGTCGCCTGACTGCCAGTATGGTGTGGTCGGCGTAGACGACCTCACTGCCTGTGCCATGGGGTTTGCGGCAGCAGGGGGTACGGTGGGCGGCGGCAGGGTGCCCGGTCTGCGGCAGGTGGTGTCTCGGATGGCCGACGTGATGCTGCCAGGCTCACTGCGGTGGGCGCTTGCGCAGGCGGCCACGGCGGCAGGCGACGGCGGCACGCTCATCACGTTCCTCGGCTCGATGGACATCTATCTGACCCGGCCGCTGTTTGTGCCCTCGGAAGTGACGATCGACGGTCGTGGCGTGTTTGTGCGCGTGATCAACCAGCCGCTCGTGCTCAACATCTCGAGCAACGTCATCATCCACAACATTGACAGTGAGTGCAGAGTGTGGACCGCTTGTTGAAGTTTTGACCCGCCATCTTTCTTTTATGTTTGTGTTTGTCACAGGAGCAGTCGGGGAGACGTGATCAGTCACCGGTTCTCCTGCACCTATGATGTTCCTTTTCATGGAGGCCTGCAGTCTCCGCTCACCGCCTATTTCTGATTCCTTTGCCATGGTTTTCAAGTCTCGCACTCGCCCCCGAACACCTCCCACCCTGCAGCAGAAGGGTTTAGTCACCCGATTCTGACGCCTGTGCCTGTGTGTCCATTGCTTCTGTCCAGACGCATTGCTGATCCAACTGTGTCTCTGCTGTGCTCTCTCTCGTGCGCCTGTGTGCAGTCGTGGCGCAAGCGCCCTTCCCCTCCCTCCGCATTCTGAACAGCACCAATGTGTGGGTGGACCACTGCTCGTTCTACGGCAACGGCATCGGCTCCATCGAGACGGCGCTCCGCTCCTCCAACATCACCATCAGCAATAGCTACATCCGTGCGGGGTCGGGAGTGGGCCTCAACATTGGCAACGACACAGACAAGGGCAGTGGGTCGATCCGCATCACTGCCTTCCGCAACTGGTTTGACGGCGCCGCCGGGTCGGGGGGCCTCCCGGGGGTGTTCGGTGGGATGGTTCTGGGTAGGTTCGGTCGGTTGCACCTACACAGCAACCTGTTCACCGCACCGCTGCTGCCGTGGGCGGTGGGCGTGCGCCAGGAGGCCATCATTCGGTCGGAATGGAACTGGTACGTGAACACGGCCACGATCGGGACCATCGGGCGTGACGTGCAGGTGACCAACTTCAACGCTGGGGATGGGTCGTACGACAGGACGGGCACGCTTGTGTCGCTGAATGACACGTTTCAGAATGGTGCGGTGTTCCAGCCGGGGCTCACGCAGTCGGGCTCGGTGTTTGTCCCGAGGGAATATGCTTCGCTGCGCATCTTCACCGGGATCTCCGACGGGACCTCGCTCGCTTTCGACCGCTTCGTCCGGTTGAATGCCGGCCCTCACGCGTACTCGTCGGTGGTGCAGTTCCCGCCGCCCCCGTCTCCGCCGGCGCCCCCCTCTCCTCCACCCCTGCCCCCTCCCAGGCCCCCTCCACGACCCCCTCCGCTCCCCCCCTCTCCGTCACCCCCTCCCCCTGCACCTCCTCCGCCGAGGCCCCCACCACCTCCGCCCCCTCCCAGTCCTCCGAGCCCTCCCCCTCCACGGCCGCCCAATCCTCCTCCCGGCCATGGCTACTTTCCTCCCCCCACGCCTTACGATTGCCAGTATGCCTCGCGGGGCCTGGGCATCAACATGGTGCGCTGTGCCATGGGATATGCCGGGTGGGCAGGGGTCGCGGGCCAGGCCAACACGCGGGCCCCCCTTGTTGTGACCAACCGGCTGGACAGCGCCAGCGCCTCGAGCGCCCCCGTGGGCTCCCTCCGGTGGGCCATGACGCAGGCTGGGCGGCTGGGCGGCGCGTATGTCACGTTTGACCTGTCGTCTGCCGCGATGGGGAGCTATATGGTGGACATCAACCTGAGGGACACGCTGGTGGTGCCGGCGGGCGTGATTCTGGACGGGAGGGGGGACGTGCTGGTGCGCATCACGGGTGGGCGGCAGATTGTCGTGAACAACGCCACCAACGTCATCATCCACAATCTGCTGTGTGAGTAGTGGGACCGGGGAGGGTGGGAAAGATTGTGTATGGAAGAGGTTTTGCTGTGAGTTGGCGATGCGGAGGGTGGGTTTGATGCCCCAAGGGAGCGCGGATCTGATCTTGCTTTTATGTCAAATGCCTGCTGGGAAGAGGCAGGTGTGACTGAAGGACGCCATTCTGCATGATTCTGGAGTGCCAACAAAGCCCACTCACGTTCTCAGATGCACTGGAATCCATATTGAACCCCCCACCTCCCTTCTATTTCTGTTGTGCTGTGTGTCTGCCGTACCGCAGTTGCAATGGGCACGACAGTGGTGATCAGCAGCAGCCGCCGCGTGTGGCTAGACCACATCAGCATGTCGGACGCTGCGACGGCAAGCAGCGTCACGGTGCAGCTGAATTCGACGGACGTCACCATCTCCAACTCCTACTTCACCTCCTCAGTGGCGCCCACTGCGCTCTTCGGCATCGGTGACTCCAACACCACGGACAGCGGCATGCGCGTCACCGTCTACCGCAACTGGTTTGAGGCGGCGGCGACGGGACAGCCGGCGATTCGCTTCGGGCAGCTCCACGTGGCGAACAACCTTTACACGGAGTTCCAGGGCTGGATCCTGGGCTCGCGGCGTGGGGCAAACGTGTTGTCTGAGAGCAATGTGTTCGCGGCGAGCAACCTGCCCGGCGCGCAGAAGGAGGTGACGGCGTTCCGGTCCAGCCCCGCATTCTCGGACTCCCAGTCGACGATCGTGTCGGTGAACGACCTGCTGCTGAATGGCGCCACGCTCCGGCCGCTCACGGCTGGGCCGGACCAGCTCGCGCCGCCCTACGTGTTGGCCATGATGGCCACGGCGGACCTCGCGAGCTGGGTTGCGCTGAATGCTGGGGCACACTCCATGCCCACGGACAATCCCCCTGCTCCCATCCTGCCTCCGTCCTCTCCACCCCCTCCTGTTGTCATCCCCTCTCCTCCCCCCTCGCCACCGCCCTCCCCCCCACCCCGGACCCCTCCGGCCCCTGTGCCAAGCCCTCCCTTGCCCGTGCTGTCCCCTCCCCCGACATCTCCTCCGCCGTCTCCCCCGCCGTCTCCCCTGCTGTCTCCCCCTCCTGCAGTCGCACTGTCCCCTCCTCCCTCGCCGCCGCCTCCCTCTCCGCCACCACCCACCATTGTTTTGCCTTCCCCATCGCCGCCTCCGCCCGCATCAGCAGTCGACTGCCCATACGGCCCCACGGGTGCGGGCGACCAGCTGTTCCAGTGTGCTCTTGGTTACGCCGCGGCCGCGGGCGTGACGGGCGGGAGGGGCAAGGCATCGCTCATCGTCAGCAACGCGCTCGACAACCCCTCGACCCCCGACCGCTCCAGCCTGCGGTGGACTCTGAACATTGCGTTGCGCGCGAGGGGCGCCACGGTGTCGTTTTCGCAATCGATGGACATTGTGCTTCAGGACTCTGTGGTTGTGCCGAGCAGCGTGACGCTCGCGGCGAGGGGCGGCGTGCGTGTGCGCATCATGGGCCGGCCGCTCGTCCTCGGCAGCGCAACGAACGTCATTGTGCACAACATCCAATGTGAGTGGGTGGGGAGTGCAGGTGGTGCTTGGGAGAGGGAGGAGGGTCAGAGATTGCATCGGGCAATGGGGTGACCTGTTTCTCCTGTACCAGGTGGCTGGTGGAAGAGAATGCTCATCTTTCCCCTCTTTGGAATGGCTCTGCACAGATGTTCCCTCCCTCCCCCCCTCCTGTACACTCCCTTCCACAAGGTTCTCCCAGAATAACGCCTGCTCTGCAATGTACTGACCCTCCCTTGACTCGATCACTGTCTTGGCGTCATGCTGTGCAGTGATGCCGGACCCTGGCTTCCAAGCCATGATCATCACCAACACACAGACGGCTTGGGTCGACCACGTCACGCTGTCGGGCGGAGGCATGGAAATCTCCCGCTCTTCGACAGACGTCACCGTGTCCAACTGCATCTTCCGCACCAACCCCGTCCCCCCCTCTGGCTACACGCTTCTGGTTGGCAAGGACGACCCCGACAATGCCCCGCAGACGCTGCGCTTCACGGCGTACCGCAACTACTTTGACGGGTGCAGCCCGGGGCAGCCGCTGTGCCGGTTTGCGTCCTGCCACGCGGCGAACAATTACTTCAACAACTGGGACCGGTTTGTGCTATCGGCGCAGTTGTCGGGCGCTCTGCTGTCGGACAGCAACCTGTTCCTGCCGTCGGCCTCGGCCAAGGAGGTGACGGGGCTCGGGCAGACGGACCCTGTGCTGGGTCCGCTGCTGGACTCGTCGGTGCTGGTGGCCTCGACCGGCGATGCGCTCTTCAATGGAGCCACCTTCTTTGCCAACAGCAACCCTTCGAGCACTCTCGTGCCCCCCTACTCCCTGTCGCTGCTCCCAGCAGACATCAACCTGCTGGCTCTTGTGCAGCAGAATGCCGGTGTGCAGCTGCAATAGCTGTGGTAGCAGTGGTTGCAGTGGTAGCTGTGACAGTGGGTTGTGGTGGTAAAGACGGAGTTGGGGGCTTGTGTGCGAAGCCCTTTTGTTTTTCTGTCTTGGTGCTGGGACGAGTCGCGGCATCGGAGTTGCCGATGACTCGTAGGCAGCAGCAGCTCCAGCAGCAGGAGCAGCAGTGAAGGCTTGCGTTGTGAATTTGGGGCAAGGATTTTGCTGTCTTGCCTGCCAGGGCATCCCCCCACCCTCTGAGCACAGGTGCAGATGCACCAGTGAATGCTGGTGGAGGGTCTGGTTGATGATGATGTCATTGCAGCAGTGCAAAGTGCAATGGTTGGCCTGTGGCAGCTGCTGCTCGTGCCGAGGGTGCAGTCACATGCCACAGCCTGCCACCTCAGGCATGCTGTGCTTGATTCCTGCCTGATATTGCTGCTGCCGCTGCTGCAGCTGCTGCTGCTGTTGCTGCTTGAAGCCCCTGCTTCATGCAGCCAGACAAGAGAGGGATGGTTTCAGGGGAAACCAATAACGGGAAAGAATTGGTGTGAAATTGGAACATCAGAATGTGCTGTTCTTAGTGCTTACCTATTATGGACTTTGTAATGGTTATGACTATGATATTGTTACACCTTGCTGTGGGGTGAGTGGGATGTGTAATGATAAGTAGACAAGAGGTTTGGCTGCATGAATGATGAAGTGGTGGCGGGAGTGTATGGTTGCCAGAGACACAGCAAACAAATGGTCAGCAACATCTTAGCGAAGGCGCACATGGGCGAAGCAGCATAACACCTGTGTTGGGTTTGTGTCAGTACCACACGGTGACCTCTGGCCTCGTTGCACACTCACCTCACTGACCCAGGTGACTAACTGGAGAGAGGTAACCCCTACCGGCTGCTATGCCATGGTGGCATGCCTTCACAGCGAGTCTTACAGTCGGGCATCAAATCTCACGTGTCTCTGGCTGGTGTGCATTTGTGCACACATTTGCGTCGGGTTCACACTCTGGCCTATTCTTTGGCCTGTCTTCCCTCCAGTGAGCTAGTTGACAGGTTGCAACTTTCAGTGGGTAATTTAGTTCAGTTCAGTAAACTTGGGAGAGTGTGCGAGATCGAACTCGCTGCTCGCTCACTCGCTCCCCCCCACCCGACGGCCACCACCTCATTGCTTGTTACCCGTCGTTTGTTCCTCGCTCACTCACGTCTAAACTTCCACGTTAACACTATTGCTTGCTTGGTGTCTTCCAAGCCTCACCCAAGCTGCTGCTTACTTGTCTAGCGCAGCAGCCTACTGGTATCAGAGCAGTTTGCGTGGAAGACGGGCAGCGGATCGATCTGTTGCCCACGTATCCTGGGCCAAACCCGCGACGGCCACTCTTGGCGTCGCGCATCCACCCCGCCGTCACAATCTACCAGCACTACAGCAGCTGANCTGACCCTCCCTTGACTCGATCACTGTCTTGGCGTCATGCTGTGCAGTGATGCCGGACCCTGGCTTCCAAGCCATGATCATCACCAACACACAGACGGCTTGGGTCGACCACGTCACGCTGTCGGGCGGAGGCATGGAAATCTCCCGCTCTTCGACAGACGTCACCGTGTCCAACTGCATCTTCCGCACCAACCCCGTCCCCCCTTCTGGCTACACGCTTCTGGTTGGCAAGGACGACCCCGACAATGCCCCGCAGACGCTGCGCTTCACGGCGTACCGCAACTACTTTGACGGGTGCAGCCCGGGGCAGCCGCTGTGCCGGTTTGCGTCCTGCCACGCGGCGAACAATTACTTCAACAACTGGGACCGGTTTGCGCTATCGGCGCAGTTGTCGGGCGCTCTGCTGTCGGACAGCAACCTGTTCCTGCCGTCGGCGTCGGCCAAGGAGGTGACGGGGCTCGGGCAGACGGACCCTGTGCTGGGTCCGCTGCTGGACTCGGCGGTGCTGGTGGCCTCGACCGGCGATGCGCTCTTCAATGGAGCCACCTTCTTTGCCAACAGCAACCCTTCGAGCACTCTCGTGCCCCCCTACTCTCTGTCGCTGCTCCCAGCAGACATCAACCTGCTGGCTCTCGTGCAGCAGAATGCCGGTGTGCAGCTGCAATAGCTGTGGTAGCAGCGGTTGCAGTGGTAGCTGTGACAGTGGGTTGTGGTGGTAAAGACGGAGTTGGGGGCTTGTGTGCGAAGCCCTTTTGTTTTTCTGTCTTGGTGCTGGGACGAGTCGCGGCATCGGAGTTGCCAACGACTCGTAGGCAGCAGCAGCTCCAGCAGCAGGAGCAGCAGTGAAGGCTTGCGTTGTGAATTTGGGGCAAGGATTTTGCTGTCTTGCCTGCCAGGGCATCCCCCCACCCTTTGAGCACAGGTGCAGATGCACCAGTGAATGCTGGTGGAGGGTCTGGTTGATGATGATGTCATTGCAGCAGTGCAAAGTGCAATGGTTGGCCTGTGGCAGCTGCTGCTCGTGCTGAGGGTGCAGTCACATGCCACAGCCTGCCACCTCAGGCATGCTGTGCTTGATTCCTGCCTGATATTGCTGCTGCCGCTGCTGCAGCTGCTGCTGCTGTTGCTGCTTGAAGCCCCTGCTTCATGCAGCCAGACAAGAGAGGGATGGTTTCAGGGGAAACCAATAACGGGAAAGACTTGGTGTGAAATTGGAACATCAGAATGTGCTGTTTTTAGTGCTTACCTATTATGGACTTTGTAATGGTTATGACTATGCGATTGTTACACCTTGCTGTGGGGTGAGTCGGATGTGTAATCAAAAGTAGACAAGAGGTTTGGCTGCATGAATGATGAAGTGGTGGCGGGAGTGTATGGTTGCCAGGGACACAGCAAACAAATGGTCAGCAACATCTGACCAGTTAATCTTAGCGGAGGCGCACATGGGCGAAGCAACATAACACCTGTGTTGGGTTTGTGTTAATACCACACGGTGACCTCTGGCCTCGTTGCACACTCACCTCACTGACCCAGGTGACTAACTGGAGAGAGGCAATCCCTACCGGCTGCTACGCCATGGTGGCATGACTGAACAGCGAGTCTCACAGCCGGGTATCAAATCTCACGTGTCTCTGGCTGGTGTGCATTTGCGCACACACATTTGCGTTGGGTTCACACTCTGGCCTATTCTTTGGCCTGTCTTCCCTCCAGTGAGCTAGTTGACAGGTTGCAACTTTCAGTGGGTAATTTAGTTCAGTTCAGTAAACTTGGGAGAGAGTGTGCGAGATCGGACTCGCTGCTCGCTCGCTCGCTCCCCCCCACCCGACGGCTACCACCTCATTGCTTGTTACCCGTCGTTTGTTCCTCACTCACTCACGACTAAACTTTCACGTTAACACTATTGCTTGCTTGGTGTCTTCCAAGCCTCACCCAAACTGCTGCTTACTTGTCTAGCGCAGCAGCCTACTGGTATCAGAGCAGTTTGCGTGGAAGACGGGCAGCAGATCGATCTGCTGCCCACGTATCCTGGGCCAAACCCGCGACGGCCACTCTTGGCGTCGCGCATCCACCCCGCCGTCACAATCTACCAGCACTACAGCAGCTGACTGCTGTAGCCTCAGCAGCAGCGAGTGACGGCATTCTGCCGTCGGGGCTCTTTGGTCTTCCCCTCCTCCTGCTGGTTGGGCTCCCCTCTATTCCTGGGTTGGGTGGGGTTGGAACAGGTTCTTACAAGTGTTCCCACGGCCTTCCCATATTTCCCACGCCCACAGGGGCGGGGGAAACGCTGCCGAAAAGTTTTCGGCAGCATGGGGGGATCCGTCGCCGTCTCCTAGCATTATTTGCAGCAGCTGCAACGTGAACAACGACTCAGCTTCCACAGCTCAGCAGCAGCAGCCTCGTAGCATCCCAACAGCAGTGGATCTAGCTCCTCAGCTCCGCAGCAACAGCCCAGTAGCAGCACCTCATCAACAGCTCAACAGTAGCTTCGCAGCAGCATTTTAGCAGCAGTGCAACATTAGCTCAGCAAAAAAAGGAAACTATGCAGCAGGTTGGGGCAGCAGCGTTGTTGATGCAGCGTGCGGGCTTCCACGCTCGTTGCTTAAGTCAGCTGCCCCCTCAGTCTGCTGCTCTAGAGTCTAAGTCTGGAAGCTCTTGTTGTGATGCTGTCCGACATACACAGTTGTACAGTTGGTTGTGACCACTCGGCCGTGTCCATGCTCGTGCAGATCCCTGAGGCGGACCTAGCTGGAGACGGAGCCCCCTGAGGTGGTGCTCCACCCGCTGGAGGCAGCCTGGTAGCCTACCTGGTGTACGGGAGGGTTGCCACGACCTACGGACTGCATTTGGAGACGTTCAAGATTTTCTCGGTGGACAGCCCTGCAAGGCTGATTTGCATGTTTGTTTTCTTACACTCTCCGGCTGCTGCCGGACATAGGCGTGTGACCAGTCGTTGTGTCCGTCTTTTTGTCATGCATCCGTAGGATCAGACGACGCTCCGTTTGGACGCCTGTGCGCAGAGTTATGGCCAAAACAGTGGTTTTGGGCCGGTTCTGGACAGACAGGTGCCGTCGCGTGCGCCACCCGCTGTGAGCCGCGGCGGCTGTTTATGCTGTGGACCTGTCATTTGTCAACTCTCACTGCACATTCACTGCAATGCAGCTTCTGAGACTTATCTTGTCTCTCCTAGTCTGATCCTTGCTGTTCTCGCACCCGCTTGCATGCTAGTGCGTTAAGCTGACTGGTCTGTGCCGCCACGTCAGCAGCAGCATTGCTAGGAAGCTGTGGTGAATCTTTTCATGGTATCAGAGCAGCGAGCCATAGCTCGCACAGCTGCGCAGCAGAGACGCAGCGTTTGCAGCAGCAGTGAGCGACAGCAGCAGCAGCCCTGAGTGGCAGCAGAAGCACAGCCCACCGCAGCAGCAACGAGTCCTGTGAGGGGGGCCACCACCACGCAGCAGTGGACGCGGCCACGACAGCCGCATCAGTCAACACAGTCGCAGCTTCTCCACCCACGGCCGCAGCAGACGTGGCCGTGACATCAGCCACGGAAGCAGCAGCGGCGGCGGCAAAAGGGAGCAGCTGCGGCAGCAGCAGCCGCGGTAGTGGCAGCTGCCGTAGCAGCAGCAGCCGCAGCCTTGGCGGCAGCCGCAACAGCCAGCAGCGGTAGCAGCAGCCGCGGCAGCAGCCAGCAGCCGCGGCAGTAGCCAGCAGCCGCGGCAGCAGCCAGCAGCGGCTGCGGCAGCAGCAGAAGCAACCGCGGCTACTACAGCAACAGTGCAGGAGCGCAGTACAGCAGCAGCCACTGCGCAGCAGCAGCGGCAGCGCGGCAGCGCAGCAGCGCAGCAGCAGCAGCGGCAGCGCAGCAGCAGCAGCGCAGCGCAGCAGCGGCAGCGGCAGCGCAGCAGCAGCACAGCAACAGCGGCAGCGCAGCAGCATCAGCACAGCGCAGCAGTGGCAGCGCGGCAGCAGCGCAGTGCTGCCGCGGCTGCGCAGCAGTAGCGGCAGCGCAGCGGCAGCAGCGCAACGCAGCAACGGCAGCGCTGCTGCAGCGTAGCAGTGCAGCGCAGCAGCAGAGCAACAGCAGCGCAGCGCAGCAGCATCAGCAGTGGCAGCGACGACGCCCGCAGCCCACTGCTGACGTCAGCAGACCCCTGCTGACGTTAGCGGTGAGCATACTGATGTCATCACAGACTTGGTGAAATTTTTGACAAAAAGTCAATTTTTGCCAGCGTGTCAATTCCTCGAGAAATGCTGACGGTTCTGTGTTCGGACGACTTTTGCACCGCCTCAGCATGGAGTCAAGCAGCTCCAAGGGCAAGGAGCCAGAAGACACCGTCACGAGCGGGGTCCGCAGCCCACGCTCAAAGGCAATTGAATTCCTGTTGGTGGAGCAGTCATCGCTCCGCCAGCGCCAGTATGAGCAGTCAGCGATTCTGCGGCAGATCTGCGATGCCTTGGTTTCTCTGTCTGGGACACCGGGACATCGGCCCGGGAACGAGAGACAGGCAACCCCATCGGGCCAGGAGTCAGCTGGTCCCGCTACCGCTCCTGCGCAGAGACGGGATTCCATTGTCGAGGAGTGGGATCAGGCTCCCCCTCCCACTGGGGAGGATGCGCTTCGCCGGCTGATGGAGCAGATGAGTAGCCTGCGCATTGAGACGCCGACGCCCAGTCCGAGGGGACAGCAGCAGCAGCAGCAGCATCCGGAGCGGCAGCAGCAGCAGCAGGGCGACCCACGTCAGGCCTCAGGTGCTGCTGGGGGAGCAGCGTTGATGCCTCTCATGACTTTCCCACGTCCGCTCCTAGCACCACCTGAGGTCCAGCTCCCCACGGAGCGACGACCTAAGGACTTCGAGACTTCCCCGCCTCGCTATGACAGCAAAGCGGAGTTTGACTATTGGGAGGTGCTGTTTCAGGTATGGGCGGACTCGGAGGGGGTCTGGCCCTACTACCACAGCCAGTACCAGACGGTTGATCCGCTCCAGTCCCTTACAGCAGCGCGTGCCATGCGTGGACTGCTGTACGCGGTTCCACAGGAGATAGTAGTCGACTTCCGCCCTTTCCTGGGCGCGCCTGGGACTGGAGTAGGCGCAGACCCGCGCCGCGGCTGGGAGCTGGCGCTGACCCTATTTGCAGCTGAGACTCACGCGACCCGGTCAGCGCGCCTTTGCGAGTTTCACTCCCTTCATCAGGGACCCTCGGAGCCGGCAGCTGATTATTGGCGTCGGGCCATGCGCCTGTACACTCGCCTGGGCACCGAAGGCGGCTCTCAGCTCTGGGCGCTGGACACCATCATGCTGGGAGTGCGCCCTGAGCTCACAGACACCTTCTCCCGCCTCGACCAGGATGTCCTCACATCCATGTCAGACACCCTGCAGCTACTGCCATGGGCACAGCGGTACTTCATCCAGGGCGCGACGGCTGACGAGGCAGCCCGCGCGCATCGGCAAGGCGCCATGGTCGCAGCAGCAGTGGGAGCGACGTCCTCTACGCCTTCCACACCGTCGTCCGCCTTCACTCCCACCAGCTCCACCTCTCCCACTCCCGCCTCCTCCCCTGTTGCTCCGACTGCCACTGCAGCAGTTGTGAAGGGGAAGAAGGGGAAAAAGAAGCCTGCTGGTGGCACAAGACGACTTGTCCGCTGCCACAACTGTGGCGGACCTCATCGCTACACTGAGTGTTAGCAAGAGCTGGACTGGGCGAGGATCACCCGCGGTCTTCAGGCAGCCCACGAGGAGCGGATCCGCACTGGAGCAGCACCCCATGTCGCGGCGACCTCGGGTGTAGGACCGGCGACATGCCCGCCGCCATCCGGGGGGAGCACCACCCTGGACCCGAGGGACCAGACCATCGCAGAGCTACGTCGACTACTGGCACTTCGCTCTCAGGGAGGTGCGAGTGTACTGTCACAGCCGAGTGGTCCACAGACTGACTTTCCATCTGTGTTTGTTGCACATGGTCATGCTTGTGGGGGGGCTGCGTCGCCTGGTGAGGATGAGTCTAACAGCACAGAGTGGTTGGATGAGTCGCATCGTCGTGCATTGTCTCGCTGTCCTGCGACACCTGCTGAGCGTCCAGCAGAGGCAGCGTGCTCCGTTGCTCGTTGCACCGTGACCACCACAGGTCGTGAGGCGAGTGGCCACTGGATCATTGACTCAGGGGCCACTCACCACATGACCTGCGACCGTACCGCCTTTGTCGTGCTTGGTCCTGTTGGGTCTGTTCGGTCAGTGCGGCCAGGTTTTGGGCAGTCCCTACCTGTTCAGGGGACAGGGGTCGTACAGTTTGATGGTCCGTCTGGTCCCGTGTACCTCTCTGACGTGCTTTTCGTGCCTGATCTCGAGCTCAGCCTGCTCTCAGTCCGTGCCTGCACGAGGATGGGTCTCTCTGTTCACCACTCCTCTGATGATGCCACGATCACAGCACTTGACACTTCCATGGTTACGTTGCGTGCCACTGTTGTGGATGACCTGTATCGCATAGCGCGCTGCTCTGCCCCTGCCTCTTCCCCTTGCTCGTCTGCTCGCGTCTTTGTCACGGGGGTGTTGTCTCCTGACCACCTGCGCCTGTTACACCGGCGCCTTTTTCATGTGGGCACGGACACTGTGTCCAAGCTCATCCGTACACAGCCCGCCCTCGGTCTTGACACGGCTTCCTTCGAGAAGCCGCCTAAGACCGACTGTCTGTTCTGCGCTCAGGGTAAAATGCATCGCTGCACTTACCCTGCCTCCGTCACTCGCGCGCAGCGTCCTCTGGAGCTTGTCCACTCGGACCTCCTCGGACCTCTCCCTGTCGAGTCTGTCGCTGACCGTGGTCGGTATGTTCTTACCCTCACGGATGACTTCACCCGCATGCGGTGGGTCTACTGCCTCCGCCACAAGAGCGATGCCGCTCTTGCCGTGCGCTTGTGGCTCGTGATGGCTGAGCGTCAGTCTCGTCACTCCCTTCACACCTTCCGCTCTGACCGCGGCGGTGAGTATCTCGGTGAGCTGACCACTCACTTCGCCGAGCTTGGTATCTGTCACCAGCTCTCGGCNCCTCGGTCTTGACGCGGCTTCCTTCGAGAAGCCGCCTAAGACCGACTGTCTGTTCTGCGCTCAGGGTAAAATGCATCGCTGCACTTACCCTGCCTCCGTCACTCGCGCGCAGCGTCCTCTGGAGCTTGTCCACTCGGACCTCCTCGGACCTCTCCCTGTCGAGTCTGTCGCTGACCGTGGTCGGTATGTTCTTACCCTCACGGATGACTTCACCCGCATGCGGTGGGTCTACTGCCTCCGCCACAAGAGCGATGCCGCTCTTGCTGTGCGCTTGTGGCTCGTGATGGCTGAGCGTCAGTCTCGTCACTCCCTTCACACCTTTCGCTCTGATCGCGACGGTGAGTATCTCGGTGAGCTGACCACTCAATTCGCCGAGCTTGGTATCTGTCACCAGCTCTCGGCGCCTGCTACGCCACAGCAGAACGGTGTGTCTGAGCGCTGGAACCGCACCATGGAGGATGCGGTTCGTGCTATGCGCGCTGAGTGCGGTCTCCTGGAGTCCTTCGCCTTCGAGGGCTTCACCTACATGACGTGGGTCTGGAACCGCCTCCCGCATGGTCCCTTGCCGGACCACGTCACGCCGTATGAGCTGTGGTTCGGTCACCATGCGGATCTCAGGCTTGCTCGCGTCTGGGGTTCCTTGGCTTGCGTCTGGTACACCGAGGACCAACAGGGGTCCAAGGTCTCTCCGCGCGGCCGGATGTGTGCCTTCCTCGGTGTCTCCCTACGCTCCAAAGCGTGGCGTTTCTGGGATGCAAGACGACACCGCATTGTTGAGTCGCGCGACGCGGTGTTCTTTGAGGCACTGTCGTACCGCGACCTGTCTACCATTCTCACCTAGGCAGCGTCTCACATTCCCACCTGTGAGGCCTCCCGTCGGCTGGGGGAGTCTGCCCCACAAGGTGAGTCCGTCCGGGGTGCCTCTGGGGTGGGACCGTCGCTGGTCACCATTGACCCGGCTATCATTACTGTCGGGCCTGTGGTCTCTACGCCTGCCCCGCTTGCGCCTGCCGCGACTGCATCGCCCGCGCCTGGCACGACTGTCTCGCCCGCACCTGCTGTGACTGCCTCGTCTCCTGGCTTGCCTGCCCCCGCGGTGCCTGCCTCGCCTGCGGGAGCTGCACTTGCCTTGCCTACGCCTCCAGCGCCTGCTTCGCCAGCGCCTGCCGCGACTGACTCGCCCGCGCCTGCCGCGACTGTCTCACCCGCGCCTCCAGCGCCTGCTTTGCCAGCGCCTGCCGCGACTGACTCACCTGCGCCTGCCGCGACTGTCTTGCCCGCGCCTCCAGCGCCTGCTTCGCCAGCGCCTGCCGCGACTGACTCGTCCGCGCCTGCAGCGTCTCCAGATGCATCGCCTGCCCTCCCTATGCATGAGCCATCGGTCAGCTCAGACTCTAGCTACTCCCGTGGGCCAGGTGGACGTCTCCGCCCACTGGCCTCACGTGCACCTCCGACTGCGGTTGCGCCACCCAGACGACGCACGCGCAGTGTGCACAGTGGTGACCCTGGCACGAAGGCTCTCGGCCTGAGTGTCTAGGGCACCTACACGGAGGTGCACCCAGCCTGTCCCATAGGGCACCAGCTGATCGCTGACGAGCACGAGGCTGCACAGGCAGCTNTGTGTCCTGGCCACCCGGAGCTCCCCTTTGGCGGTCCCCGATCCAGACACGTTAAAGGAGGCGCTCTCGGGAGATGATGCTGAGCAGTGGCGAGCCGCCTGTGAGGACGAGCTCAGGGCCATCCGGGAGCACGGAGTCTTTGAGCTGGTCGACCGTCCTGAGTGACGGAAGGTCGTGCAGGCCAAGTGGGTCTTCTGCAAGAAGGTAAAGCCTGACGGCTCACTGGACCGCTATAAGGCCCACTTGACTGCCAAGGGGTTCTCTCAGGTTGAGGGGGTGGACTTCACGGACACGTTTGCCCCTCTTGGTCGCATGACCACAGCTCGCATGCTTCTTGGTGTGGTAGCCCATCATGATTGGGAACTGCACCAGATGGATGTGAACAATGCGTTCCTCCATGGCACCTTGGAGGAGGAAATCTACATGGTCCAGCCACCTGGGTTTGAGGTCAAAGGCAACAAGGTCTGGCGCTTGCGCAAGGCCTTGTATGGTCTGAAGCAGTCGCCCCGGTTCTGGAACCAAGAGATCACTCGCACCCTCACGCAAGCTGGATACGTCCAGAGCGACGCCGATCCGTCACTTTTCATCCGACGGACAGCCGAGCACCTCACTGCCATTCT
>SZWC01004377.1:34086-59841 GCA_023375785.1 Penium margaritaceum
GGCCTCCTCCCTCCCCCCTTCAAAGCATGCCAGAAAACCCCCATACGCGGGAGCCTGGCCCCCAATCCTAATAGTTACACATGATGCAGCACCAGACTACATAATTCTTCATTCAAGCCCTCATCAAATGAATCAATCAGTATACACATTTACCTTCATCACTGCAATCCACTCAATGCCACAACCTAACTATCTCCACTCAGGAAAACACTCCCCCCTCTCCCTCAGGAAAAGATACACATACACGCTGTGCACACGCTCCAGACACATCCATCTCAGAGCATCCCCCTCCCTCCAAGACAGACCCCCCTCTCCCCTACACAAAAACCATCTTGCTAACCATCCATGCCTCCCCCTACGGCAGACCCCCGCCTCAGCTGTGCAAAAAAAACCACTCCCTCCCCCCTCCACCCCTGACTCTCAACAGGAACCACAGGCCCCCCTCCCCCAGAACTCACATATCCACGACAACACAACTCATCACACTACCATAAACATAACATCAAAGACCTACTAACAAAGTCCCACTCAATATGGACAGAGCTGCCACGATCATCCCCTACCCTACACTGGCACCATATCTTCCCTCCACCACCTACGACCGCAACAACCAACCTCTACCCCATCTATGTTCTCATACACCTCTTCTGCATACCCATCCCCCAACCTCCATGCACAAAGCAACTCAGTAAAAAACAACAACGCCGCTACAAAAAACTCTACGAACTCCCCCTACACGAACTTCTCCTCATCCTGTGGAGACTCCAACTTACTGAGAAAATCCACAACCACAAACGTTCCAGGAAACCCATGCCCACCCTCCGCTATACCTTCCTCTTCGACTGCCCACACAACCCACACCCACAACCTCCCACCCTACAACACCCCTCTACACAGTCCAAACCCTTAACTGAAGCCAACCATCCACAATCCCCCAACACACCCTGCCTCCTCATGCCCCACACTGCACATACCACCCCCAGCCAACCCCNCCCCCCCCCCCCCCCCCCCCCCCTCGACCTCACCCACAAAAACTGCAAATACCGCTGCCCAATGTGAAAAGAGAAAACCTGTCCAACAGCCAAAATACCCCTCCCACTACAAACGCCAAAAAGACACAAACCACCCCAAGAATAACACCCTTAACCATACTCCACAGCCCCTTGCTACATCTACACACCCCACACACATCAGAAAGCACAAACGAGACTCCACAGACACCTCCCCTCACAATAAACCACCACCTTCAAAATCCCACTCCATTAGAATATCTACCTTCAACATCAATGGCCTAGCTAAACACGAAAAAAATCCCCTTCCTAGCCAACTTCCTCCAGAGCCATGGCCGAGCCCTCTGCTGTATTACAGATTCCCACCTCGTTTCCGCCACGAACATCCCTCAACTAGAAACCAAACTACAACAGAAAATCATCAACTTTCCATCCGAGTCCGCCAGAACAGGAGGCATCCTCCTCCTGTTTGACAGTAAAAAACTCTCCATCGTTGATAACTCTCCTAGGGGCATCCAAAGAATTGGACAATGCACCTTCCACCACCTCTTAGAACTCCTCAAAGTTACAACTATATACGCCCCGCCGTCCCTCGGCCAGCAAAAACCCTTCTGGAAGGAACTAGATTCCTTCCTATCCCAATACCCTACCAGCCTCCTACTTGGTGATTTTAACACGACCTGTGCCCCAATGGACAGAAACCCACAAAAAACCACCAAGGATCAGTTTATCCTATCCAAACTCATCACAGACCACAACCTCATCAACTCACATCGCACACTCCAACCCAACAAAATAGAATTCACATACCAATCACCACACCACAGCCGGACTCGACAGGATATGACACTCCACCACAATGGGACCAACTCTACTCCACGCCACACACCTAGCAGTCCCTAAAAACCTCTCAGACCACCTTGCAACACCTAAGATAACCCTTCAGCACTGTAGTGACACATTACCACAAACACAACGCTGGATGTTCAATGCGTCCCTCCTCACCCGCCCTTTCATACAAAACTTCCTCTTTCAACCCCCCACTCGCACGTGGCCGCAACACAGATGTTGGATCCAAAAAGAAAAATCAAAATCTACAGCATCAATGAAGCTTGCAGAATAAAGAAAGCTATCAGCCACCTTCACTAAGAGATAGAAAAACTCCAACAACGGATTTGCATCCAACCTCACAACACACGCCTCTGAAACCTTCTCCAGCGAATTGAACACCACATTCAAAAATACATTCTGACGGCAGAAAAATTCTGTCACCAACTAGCGCAAATCAAATACACCAAAAACCTCGAACAAGCTTTACAAGTCCTCAGCAGCCTGATCAAGACCAGACAACAAGTAACCAAAATTAAAGCTCTCAGGGAAGAAGGCAAACCGCCTACCACATCTATCACATAAATGAGCTGGATCGTCACTTCCTTCTACACAACACTGTTTACCCCCGAAGTCAGCTATCTATTCCCTCCGCAACTCCCACCACTTCCCCAGCTCCCGTCTCACCACCACCAAACACTCACCTCCCCAATCACGATCGAGGAAATCATCGCTACAATCAAATCCCTCCCCCGTAGGAAGAGCCCAGGCCCAGATGGCCTCAAAGCAGAATTTTACAAACATGCCCCAGAAGTTTACGCCCCAACCCTGCTCACCTTTTTCCTGGACGTACTAGCCCACCCAGAAAATCACCCTGAATTCACAGACTCGATTACCGTAATACTCTTAAAAAAGGGCGACCCCACCCTCATGCAAAACTGCCGTCCAATCTCGCTCCTAAACACAGAATACAAGATACTCATCGAACTCCTCGTCAACAGACTACATAAAACTCTACCCAGCATCATTAGCCCGGAACAAACCGGCTTTGTCCACGGCAGAAATATCAAAGATACCCTATCCTTCATCCTTGACCTCCAACACTGGTCGACCCACACTAAAACTGAACTGGTCTTCCTTCTAGCTGACTTCGAAAAGGCATACGACACCCTCATACGGCCACATCTCTATCGCACCATGGAACAGATGTGATACACATCGTGAATAAAAGCTACACTGCACACCACCCGAACTAGCTTCCTTATTAACGGTCAACAAACAAACCAAATCCAGACACTAACAGGAGTCCGCCAGGGCTGCCCCATCGCCCCCCTCCTCTTCATAATCGCTATAGATCCACTTCTCAAAACACATATCACAAGGCCAATCACCTCTCTTCCCTCTTGTCCGAGCCACGCGGCCTACGCAGATGACACCAACATTTTCCTAACCTCACACACTGAGTTGAACGAGGCCATCCTCATTCTGGACATATGTTTTGTAATCACCAGCCTTAAAGCTAACGACGACAAAACCCTCCTCTTTCACACCAACAAAGACGCGCCACGCTGGGAGAACACCCACTTCTAATACACCAATGATCCACAACCGGTCCTAGGAATAAACCTAGACCATGACACAACCTCATGAAAAATGTGGGAAGCCCTCGTCACCAAACTACAAGCGGCAAAATACCCAAAGCCCCACTACAACAAAAGTCATAGCAATCAATACATACCTCATCCCCAAATTCCTCTACCACTCTGAACTACAACCTCCACCCCCTGAAATTCTAGTCCAAACCAACAACACCCTACTTAACCATCTATCCTCACCATCCAAAGAAAGCTCATTAAGATGTATCAACAAAAGTTTAGCCATCACACCCACGGAAAATGGGGGCCTCGGAACATTGCTACAAGAACAAAGCGCCCTACAAGCCTACAAGTTCCTACAACCTACCGAGCGTGCATGGAAGGATATTGCATGGGACTCTCAAAGCTTCCCCAACGAAGGTCACTTATTTCTGGCACACCCCCACATCCTCCGTATCAAATCGGACCCAAACACATGGAAACACTCACGATGGCACACCATTTGTAAGAATTTTCTTACCACCGACCCAAAGATCCAACCCCCCCTTCTAGAAAGCACAGAACTACTACAAAAATATAGAGCTTTCAACCGTTTTCTCCTCAAGCCAGGAGGAACACCATTTGGACAAGCCAAATCAGAACGCTTTCTCTTCGACAATGAATTTCAACTCAAACATCTCTTCCCTGAAGTAGCGCTCCACTTCCTCCAAACACGCAAAGATGAAAAGATAAGGAAAATTCTCAAAACTCACACCAGGGTTCTCAACAGAGTAAGATCTTGTATACCAGCTGAATGGCTCCCGGTACTCAACAACCATAATACAACAGTCATAAGCCAGCACAAATATTGGTGTCCGACACGAGACACGTTTCAAGATCCCTCCCTCATCTACGAGGTAACAGACACAACCTTCCCCTTCACGGCCATACCACTCATAGTCAATCGCGACCTGTCACTCACACCCGCACCCTGCGACCCCACCCAAAATTTCAAACTCAGTGAATGGACCCCAACACACGTCAAAGACAGCTATTTCCAAGGTTTCAGCAACAATACCATCAACCCCTCATGGAGACTGACAACCAAACAAAACTAGGCCAGTTGTACAAATACCTCCTTCCAAATGCTCTCAAACCGATCACTTTGTGGGCCAAGTGGGAAATCCCCCCAACCGACCCTCACAAGTTCCTGAAACAACTACTAACAAACAACATTATACGCCCCAAACCCAAAGATATCCTCATCCACACCAACCTCAGATGTCTACAGGTCAGGGAACGCCTCAAATTTCTACGACCACCTTTTGAAAACATCTGCCCATTTTGCAACCGCCACATAGAAACGGTCGAACACGCCTTCTGGGATTGCCCAACCTCCAGCCTACCCTCAATGCACTAGCCCAATCTGCCACTTTCATTTGTCAAACCCCAACCACAACGCTAACTTTTCACCACACCTCAGAAAGGAATCAGTGGTGGCTGCTCCTCCAAGCCACAACCTTCCACAAAATCTGGAAACTCCATTGCAGAATCAGCCTAGGCAATGCACAAAACTCCTAGAACCCGTCATCAATCCTCATGCCTCTAACTCTCAAAACTTTTGAGGATCACATCAACCTTCATATTACATAACTTCACACCCAAAACTCACCACAAAGCTCGGAAAAAAATACCCAACTCATTACCTCCCTTACCATGCAAGCAGCCATATGTAAAGCAGACTGTAAAGTTCAACCAGCCCATTTAATAATTGCTCCCTCGGTACGGCACAACTGGATAAAAAACAACACTTTACACCGGGGGGATGGGTAATTCCACAAGCAGCTCATTTAGCTGTTTGGGAACCCCCTCAATCAACGGTCATGACCGTTGGTTGGAACTACCTTCGATGGTGGACGTTAGTGGGTCAAGGCCAGCGGCCCGACTCCCACATATCCCAAGGAACAGAGTTCCTTGGGCACCTACCCCAATGTGACATGAGTCACATGGAATGCAGGGTATTCAATTCCCTGAAATTTCCCATCGTGAGATGCGGGCAGGGGTTAACCACCACCGAGGTGAAGTTTCAGCCAAACCAAAAAAAAAATGGGCTAGCGTAGCTGTAGCTTACAGCTGAGGCCGCTGGCATGCGTCTTTGCCACTGCCACCGCTCGACAAATCTGCTGCTGTTGTAGTGTCAATGCTACAGTCGCTACTGCTGCTACTCTGCGCCGTGTGCTAATATTGTTGTTGTGATGTCTACGAGCATGAGCAGCTACTGCAGGTGTTGCTTCTACTGTAGCTGCAAGCTGCAAGTGCTGTTGCTGCGAGCTGTGATTGCCGCCGCTGTTGTTGTTGCTGCTGCTATGCTGGTGCCAGTTGCGAACATGACTGCTATTGCCGCTCGCAATTGCAGTTACTGATGCTGTTGCAACTACAGCCAAAGGTAGCTGCAAGAGCTGTTTCTGCTACCAGACCTGTAGGTATGCAGCAGCTGCTGCTACGGCAACCTTCATCACAGCAGGTAAAAACGGCCGCCACTGCTGCTGCCAGATGCGTTAGTTCTGTAGTGGCTGCTGGGGAAGCTGCCAAGGGTTACTGCTGCTGCCAGGTTTTACTGTAGTTGCAGCCATTGCTGCTGCTATGACTGCTATGGCAGCTAAGAACGCCGCCACTTAGTTGCGTCGCCGCCAAGATGGAAGCCGTGATAAAGGAAGCTGCCAAGAAATTTTGGAAGCGTTCCTCCTCCGGCTCTGCCGAATAGCTTTGTGTCGTGAGCCCTCACCTCAGGACCATCGCCTTACCAAGGATCTATGCGCCCCACCCAGCCTAGCCGAGTCCAGCCCAGGAGTCTCTGCTGTAGTTGCTGGTGCTATATGGTGGAATTCAATAGTATAGGCTCTCTACTTGCTCTGACACCATGAGGGAATGGAGAAACCTCCAAAGCCACATTTAGTGTGAGAGGGTACATTGCATAGAACACAACGGAATGAACGATGCTTCAAAATGTGGAGAGGCGGTGACAATTCACTTAAAAACGTAGAAGTTAAGTGACAAAATAAACAGACATGTGTGTGGATGTAGTCTCACCCACATGCGTGCAACTAAGCAAAAAAGTCCAACCAACCGGCTGCAAGCTCCAAAATCACAGTAGAAGGTAACACAACAGGCATACAGGCTCCTCGGTTGTCCGAATGACAAACCGAAAGAAGCCCCAGGTGCAGAAACTTTATGTAACTTGGTCATGAACGAGCAAGGATAGCGCCACTGAGAAAATAGACCCCGGGAGGTGGTCATCAAGAAAACTGTGAAGAGCACGTGAGGGCATGCCGGCTGGTGCTGATGCTGTAAAAGTAGCTGTCGCGTGTTTTTCCATACCAGTGAGCCATGGCGACAAGTCCAGAGGTCATCGTGACTGACACACCAACAAGGTGGAATCATAATAGCCCAATTCAAAGGTTCTTCTCATTGGTGTGTGGAATTTGAGCTGTCTGAGTATCTGATGGTGTCGTTTAGTAAGCGCTTCATGGTTTGTACTACTGGTGCTCTGCAGGTACATTGTTGCTTGTTTGAAGCATCTAAAGTTCCTGGGCACTCTGGTTTTTTTTCTGTTGTTGGTATGCCATTCATGGTGACCTTTGGACTTGTCTTCGCACACTCATTAGAATACGGGGATGTTTGGCGGTGATGCACTGTGTAGATGCATGCACGTCAGGATCCATGGAGAGGGATAGGTATCTCTTCCTCTCACTCAGTTTTTCACTAATCTCTATATTTTCAAGTGTTTCTTTATAGTATCTCCACCTTTTCAAGCACCTTATATGAGAGCATGTGGTTGTGTCATGTCATGCAAGAGCTGCACCAGCCCATCCATCGTATCATGCTCTGCTGCGACATTGAGATCATATGCCGCATTTCTAAGCATGATGGCATACATCACACTCACACAAAGCAAATCATCATCTAGCATCAATTTTTGTACGAGCGCATCACATGTGGAGACATGCGTCTCATTGGTATTGACACACGGCACCAGCATACTCATTTTCTCCGAAATGCCCTCTTCAATGGCAAGTTTTAGGTTGCAGTGCATGTTGCCTGTCTTCAGACCCTCCGTGGTGATCCCCGTTCACGTGTGCCTACCTCTTATGTGTTCTGTTCCTCTGTGATTCTTGTGCCAACTATGTGGCTCCTAGTTGTCTCGTGGTTGTACCCCCTCAGCGATTTTGTCATGTGGCGCCTACAAACTATGGGGGGTGTTGATGTTTTTCCAGTCTTGGTCACCTTTGGACTTCACGCCACTCACTTATAGGCACTCCACGGTGGTCAACAATTACATCGACAGTTTCATCTGCACTTTCTCGACTTTTTGGCATTCACATGAATGTTCTCGGTGGCCAACTCCCTGGGTAGTTTTCTCAGTGCCCCTACATTTGTTTTTTTCTTAGCTTGACTGTGTAAGGCTCCTCCTTGTGTGTCTGTTGCATCTTTTGGATTGTCATTTTAATAACCGATCAGCCCATATGGATCCCCAGTTTGGATTTGCTTCTCTTCTGGACCTCCTAGATAACTTGCTACTGTTTTTCACCAGCTTGAAAATGTGTTGCGCAGATGTACGCACATCAGTATCTGAGGGGAGGAATAGGTTTCCTCCCCACTCATTTTGTTCACCAAATTCTACAATTTCAAGAAATTCTTTGGCATCTCTCTGTCTTTTCAAGCACCATCTATGATGTGATTTGTGCAACGTACACTCTCACACATTACGTTGCTTAGGGGGCCTTTCCATTCCCACAGGAACCATTTCCTCTGTTGTATTATCCACGGTTGTTCATGACCAAGTTACATACAGTTTTTGTTTCTGTACCTGCTGCTTCTTTCCGTTTGTCATTCCGAAAGCCGAGGAGCTCATACGACTGTCGGGTTCTGGCCTGGTGTTGTTTAGGAGGCTGCACATAGGTTGGTCTATTTTCCACCAGTTGGTTCAACTTGTGCGCTTTCGTGCGCACATGTGGGAGAAAGTATATCCACGCACTTGTGTTCCCTGTTTCATCTTGCTTCGTTCTTAACTTTCGCTTCTTAAGCATATGTTTGCCTTCTATCCACCATTTTAGGCAGTGTATCAAGTTGTGTTCCTCACTGTGTGTACTCTCACACAACATGCTGCTAAAGAGGCTCCTCTCATTCCCTCCGGTGCCTCGTGATATTCCACACATTGCGCTTGAGTTGCCATTGATGTTAGATCCTTTTTTTCTTATCACACTTCATCGTAGTGTCTTTTTGTCGTATCACACTTTTTGCGCTAGATTAACTTTTTTCCTCCAACCATTCAGACACCAATTATATCATTCTCTTATGTACGAATCGCTTTCAAAACTGCAAAGTTCCTACTTCTATGCACATGTTCCGTGTGCAGTCTCCCTTTGACTGCAAGACAAACGTGAAGTACCCTAGTGCCACATGAATTCGTGGAAGCAAATAATTTCCAAGGTGCACACAAATTTCATTGTCAGACACATTTTAAAGGGTGTATTCAAAATGAACGAAATTGGTGTCAATTGCACTTTTGATTTTGTTACCAAACCCCTTTTCCTTGACTTCCGTCTTCACTTCCGCGCCACTTTGCTGCTTGAACGATCGAATCTGGGCCAAAAACCTCATCTCCGTGCCACGTGACGGCGCACAAATGAATTCATTCCGGCGAGCTCTCGCGAATCGACTCGGCCGACAAATAAAATTTGAACATTTCGATCATCAAATTAATTAAACACATTTTAAGAGAATATTTACAAACTTGAAGCTGAAATAAAGAATACTTTGCTGGAAAAAATAATATTCGAACGCAATCTTGTGGCAGTAGGGTATAATGGACAGTTACCCAGGGACTGCACACAAAACGTTCCGTAAATAATCACCCAGGGACTGCATGCGGACATGGCAGACAGAGAGCTGTGAAGCAAACTGCAAAGCAACCTGCATGGAAAACTATAAAGGAAGTTACAAAACTAGCTATGAAGCAAGAAGCGAGGTGCATCATTGCTCTCAATTTTTCAAACTTTCATGATTTGACGCCCACAGTTCTAGAGACAGACCCAAGATATGAACGGGAAATTTGAGCAAAATAAAGCAGAAAAAAAACACCAGGGCTTTGGACGAAGTAGGTCCAAATGTACATGTCACTATATCCAGTGTAAAAATTTGGTGAATATAAAAGATACTTCATTAATCTAGTTCGTCTCGTGTGTTATTTACATGTAGTCAGAGGTTGAGACCCAGGCAATCGGTGACCCGTTCCGGTGCCTTGAGAGACCTGATTTATGGTTCTTTTACGTAGTGATGACATTGGCACTCGACAGTAGAGTTTTAAGCATTTCCAGATGATTATTTCCTCGATGATCGAGGCCCAGGGTATCGAATCACCATTTGTCGATAGGCAGACATGTAGATAGGAGTCTTCGGAAGGAATGGTTGGCCTCCACCACTTTCCCCGTAGGTAAAATCCCACTAGGTGAGCTGCCGAGAGCAACTCACTAGAAGTCATCATCATAGGGCAAATTCTTGCAAGTATTTTCCAGCTCTGCTGATGTTATCAGATTGAGTTGGACGGTGCATCCTCTTCCACTAAAATCAATAACAAGCAAATTGACTGAAGGGAAAATGTTGACCTGACAGATATTTGGGATGAAACCTGACCTACCCCGGATTACCAGTTTGGGTGACATACCGGATATTCTATGGTTGGTTCGACTCACAAGGTAGTGACCTGTTTTCTACCATGACTAGGTCATTCCTTTATCCCCCCCACCTTAAGCTACAACACATCTTTGGTTTGCAAAGGAAGGGTTTCACTTGTCAAAGTAACTATGTAGGGAAAGCATAAAAATGGAGTGAACGTCAAGATGACGCTTGTGTTGATATGAAAATATGTGAAACAGACTATTCGAGCACATACTATTGACCAACGCATGTATCCTCGCATGGTTATCTTACCTCGTTGTGCAAGGATTATTTTATGAGTCTAAGTTCCATGCCAATGAATTTTCATCGCAAGGAGCCAAAATAGGGTCCATGCACATGTTGCTTTCGTGCTTAAAGATCTGACGAAGCTTCATGCACCAAGTTTAGTGAGACATTGCTCATCTTATGTTGAAACATTGACAACATCATCAATGCGTGAGCAGGAGATCTCATGCCGGATCTTGAAAAGAAAGTTGGGTGATGAATTTTTTTAATTCCTGGTGGGTTTTTGGGTGTTTAACCTTGGTATTGTCACAACCTCCCCCNCCCCCCCCCCCCCCCCCCCCCCCCACCCATCGCTAAGGAGCGTCCTCGTGTGTGTCCGAGAAACTACTTGTTGGGTAAAAATCAATTTCCACCAAGGGAATAACATGCACATAATCAAGTCCATGTATGGCTCTAATAGCTGGTTGAGTAGTGTTAGCTGAACAACCATTTCTAGTGGAGCCCTTGGCTCGGAAACAGACATGGCTGTCGGTTTCTATGCCATGTTACAGGTGTCATGTGTCAATGCTTACAAAGCAACTCAACGTTGTTGACAGAATGGTCTTGCATTTTATGGGGAATTACTAAGCTTTTCCAGTACATGCAATTGTCACAGCATGTCTTCCAGCACATGTATCTACCATTCTATTATGACGAATGAGATTTTCATTTTGTAACACAGAGACCTACATGGAAGGCACCTGAAGTCTTTCTTCCTCGCACTTGAAGGGCGAGTGGATACCATTAATGTACGTGAATGCAATGACATTCATGGTGATCCCCTGGCCTCTGTTCATGCACGCGCAGACCCGTGTGTCGAGGATACATCGAGCTCTGGAAGAGAGTGCACGAGAGGCCAGTCAGAAAATCACCTTCGGCAATGAAAGGGATTGGCAACAGGTATATTGCAGGAACTTGAGAGTTGTAAAAGAGACCAATCATTTATAGAATTATCGTTCAAAAATTGCATGGTGTGTAGCCCTGGTTGTGTGACAAACATTATGCCATGCTGGGCTTTGGCTGGTGGTCAGTGGGTTGGCAACAGCACTTTGGATCATCCAAGGGCTATCGGATCACTCCCATCCACAAGAAAGGCATAAGAAAAATTGTGAGGATCGAGGTCGAGCCCTCCACGACGAGGGCTCGACCCTGTATGTGTGTGTGTGCGTGTGTGTGTGTGTATGTGTGTGTGTGTGTGTGTGTGTGTGTGTGTGTGTGTGTGTGTGTGTGTGTGTGTGTGTGTGTGTGTGTGTGTGTGTGTGTGTGTGTGTGTGTGTCTCTGTGTGTGTGTGTGTGTGTGTGTGTGTCTCTGTGTGTGTGTGTGTGTGTGTGTGTGTCTCTGTGTGTGTGTGTGTGTGTGTGTGTGTCTCTGTGTGTGTGTGTGTGTGTGTGTGTGTCTCTGTGTGTGTGTGTGTGTGTGTGTGTGTCTCTGTGTGTGTGTGTGTGTGTGTGTGTGTCTCTGTGTGTGTGTGTGTGTGTGTGTGTGTCTCTGTGTGTGTGTGTGTGTGTGTGTGTGTCTCTGTGTGTGTGTGTGTGTGTGTGTGTGTCTCTGTGTGTGTGTGTGTGTGTGTGTGTGTCTCTGTGTGTGTGTGTGTGTGTGTGTGTGTCTCTGTGTGTGTGTGTGTGTGTGTGTGTGTCTCTGTGTGTGTGTGTGTGTGTGTGTGTGTCTCTGTGTGTGTGTGTGTGTGTGTGTGTGTCTCTGTGTGTGTGTGTGTGTGTGTGTGTGTCTCTGTGTGTGTGTGTGTGTGTGTGTGTGTCTCTGTGTGTGTGTGTGTGTGTGTGTGTGTCTCTGTGTGTGTGTGTGTGTGTGTGTGTGTCTCTGTGTGTGTGTGTGTGTGTGTGTGTGTGGGTGGGAGAGAGAGAGAGAGAGAGAGAGAGAGAGAGAGAGAGAGAGAGAGACGTGTTGCATCATCGAATCCTGTGTGGTCTACCGACTTTCCGTCGTGTGGAGATAATCTTGGGTAGTGTGATGTCCTTGGCCACACAAAACCATCTCCATAGACGAGAAGGATGCACATATCATTTTGCAAAGGTGCAAAGTGCAGTTGTAATTAACGTGGTGGATGAAACCCAAAAATCCGTTGTTATGGCTGTTTTAAGTGTGGGTAAAAAAATAACACATGTATTTGTGTTGACGTACTTGGGCACAAGTACCGTATTACCGGAATAATTTGGAAGGAAATCAATTATGATCATTTCCAAAGACGGTTATTTGCTCCTCCTGGGTACTTCTGTAACGGTTGTAAATTAGTCCTCCATGGGCTTCGAATTCATCTGGGAAAAAACACTTCGAGGGTTACTTCGAATTTCGCCGGCGGCGAAAAAAAGCGACGGTCATTGACCGTCGCTCGATCGAGCGCAAGCGCTCATTTACCGAGAGTCGGTCAATGAGCTCTTGTGCTTCCGCTCATTGACACGAACTCGTCGCTTTACTCCTCGCTCAAGGAGCGAAGCGACGAGCGCACTCACAGCGCTTGCAAGAATCGCAACACTTGGACCGAAAAACCCACACACACGCTGCAAGGCACACTTGTTCCTGTCCAAACACCATGAGAACGTGCTACATGTAAACAACTGATAAAAAAAAATCTGTAATTACTGATGCTTCTCATCATCTGGAATGACAGACTCACAAAGAAGTTACCTGCGGCCAAAACTAGCCCGCAAGGCCATGAGCTGCAGGTCACTTGTGAAGACATCATCGAAGCCACACTTCGACCATGTGGCAATGATGGTGGTGTTCATTTCTTTGAGCCTAAACCAGGACTGAAGCATCCAGCCGAGTAGGTTTTTTTTCATTGGTTTAAGTGGGAACCGCATGCGTGGGTTTTCCTTAGATTCTTTGGTCATCCACTGTGAGAACTTTTCTATGATGTACGCCTTGAAAGGGCGCTGCAGTCCCACGTCCGCGGGCTGCACTTTAGAAGTGCAGCCCACGGGTATGTAGACGGGGATTATGTAAGGGAATGCCTCTTTGAACCATTTCCTAAGGGCCTCGGTGCACTGTGGATACCACACATCGAGGAGGACGATGCACGGCTCCTTGCCGACGACTTTGCCCTCCGCCGCACACTTCTTCTTGTACCATGGATGGAGGAGAAACCTGAACCACTCCCGGGTCGTCAACTCGTTAGCCCAATGATTTGTCGTTTCGATTAGGTGCCACCCGGAGTTCTAGGCCGCGTTGGCTTTGGGCCCGGATGGTAGGACGTTGCTGGTCATGCCAGAAAAAAATCACCTGCAATGCGTACAAAGGAAGGATTAGCAAAGGTCAAGAGGCGGACAGGTCACTAGCATGAAGGGGGGCGGCAAAAAAACATGAGGCGGACAGCTCACTTGCATGGGGAGCATGTCCCCATCCATGGATGTCACCACTACCACCGTCAATTGACGCTTGTCGTCGGCGCCGAGGACGGCGACCTCCTTGCTTCCGCATGGTGCCCAAGTTTTGTTGCGCAAGGGGACAACCATAACGCCCTTGTGGTCGGCGCTAACCACAAAGCCGCGGGTGACGTTGTAGGCCGCGACGATGCCCGCCATGCGCAACATCAATTCATGGATACGTTGTTCCCAGTTCACCCGTAGCTTTTGTCCCGTCGTTGTGCGGGCGTGCCAAGACCAACCAAGGTCTTTTTCCATAAATTCATGGACCCACGTGTGGCCGAAGGCGATGATGCCGCCGTTTCCCTTCAACTCCTCCGGGCAATGGTCAAGAACGATGCCGCGGATCACGGCTTGGGCCGTAAGGGAGCAAATAGGGACGCCGATGGAGCGAAGACGCTCAAGCTCCGCCACGGCCTTCTCAACAACAGCGGGATGATGGTCACGGAAGCCACGGCATCCACGAGCACCGGGAGCAAATGTCGCGTCCGGTGCCCCTTCGGCAATGGGCTCCGCGGGTGCTCGCGATGCAGTCTCCAAGATGTGGTCGTGCGGGATCTTTGAACCCCGTACGTACCATCCATAGATGGTGCTTGGCGCCAACTTGTCGTAGACACAATAGCCGCTAGGGCCCCGCCAAACGCATTGAAGGTGTTTGATGGTGGCATGGACATTGCTGCACCGTAGAACGGCGTCGTTGATCCGGTTGAAGTGACCGCGGCCGACCCAATTGGTGTAACCACCGCGACGTTTTGCGGGTTGGGACAAGGGCGAAGTGTTGTTGCCGCTTGGTGGGTTGGATGAGGATGCGGCTGCATTGGTTTGCGACGTTTGTGTGGATAGAGACTGGCTTGCGGACCCTAAAATGTTGATGGACACTTGCATGCGTGGGCGGCCTGGTTTGCGCTTGAAAAGAAGCTTGCACGGTGGAAGACGTGAGGCATCGCAGGCGATCTCCGCAATGCGTTCTTCACGCGTGCACCTCCCGAAGTAGGCGGTGACAGTGTTGGGCTCCATGAGTGCGGGTGGGGTGAGGGTGGGTGTAAATCAGTTGAGACTGTCAACTAAGTGACGGAAACCACCCTTATGCACATTGCGGTGTGCTGTGAAATAGAAACTACGCTAGAATGCAGGTTGGGGCAGTGGCGGTGTTGATGCAGCGTGCGGGCTTCCACGCTCGTTGCTTAGTCTGCTGCCCCCTCAGTCTACTGCTCTAGAGTCTAAGTCTGCTGCTTTTGCTACGCTCTGGCTCCGATACCAAAATAGAAACTACGCTAGAGCTCAGGTTGGGGCAGTGGCACTGATGATGCAACATGGGGGCTTCTACGCTCGTTGCTTAGTCTGTTGCCCCCTCAGTCTGCTGCTCTAGAGTCTAAGTCTGAGTGCTCTGGGTTTGTTACTCAGAAATGTGCGCGCCAGTATTAGCATCAGAAAACAGCTGAAAACTGGAAGTAACTGATTAGAAATGAATAATGAGTAACAATGGGAGACCCCTCCAAGTTCTAGCTCCCCCCTAGCTCTGTAGAGCTTGTTACTCAGCTAATCAGCCAATCAAAAAATAGACCTAGACATATTTTCTGGCAGGCAGGGTTTTCTCGGTGAGCCCTGCCAGCCGGCGGACAGCCCAAAACCCGGAGGTCGTCCATTTTGCCTGAAAACTGGACCATATCATAATACTGACGCTGCGAACGCAGCCGTGCGGTCAAAATCAGCTAGAAAAATAGCAGTAAAGAGTTCTGGCTGCCCGAACCCAGGCAGTGCCTACGATGGTCCAGGATGCCAAACAGTGCCACACAACATGAGACATGGAGCCTAGGCAGAGCATGCCGCTGCAGACGCAATGCTACAGTCAGGTCCAGCGCTGGACACATGCAGACAGCATCTGCGATGGCAGTGACCGCCGGCGGCCCGACCGCCGAGGAGGCCTGCCGATGGAGCTGAGCACGTTGCCGCAGGGAGGAGGCTCCAGCGAACTGCGTGTAGGCCTCAGCGTGCGTCTGCTCCACCAGACGACACTCTAGCAGCGTCGAGTCTCGCCGTGAGGCATCTGCACACTGATATACACAAGCCGGGAGGACACAACAGAGCGTAATGAGGGAAACGATAAAACCAACACTCCCCCATGACTCACAGGCGCTGTGCACATGGGCGGGAAACGACACATTCAACAAACAGACTCCCCCAGGAAACATAGAGACGCAAGCCAGAACAAAGAGTGCAACTCACGTTCGCATGCCGACTGAACTCACAGCCTTCTTGAACGAGTTGTGCTTTAGTGCCTTGGTCAAGAAGTCAGCCAGCTACTGTGCTGTCTCAACCCACACAATGCCGACACTGCCTTCATGCAACAACGAACACACATAATGATACTCAAAATTGATGTGCTTTGTGCGTGCGTGAGACACGCCATCATTGTCGGTGATGGCCATCGCACTCATTGTCACAATGCAACGTGATGCATGCAATGGACTGATGTATCTCGGACAACAGACGATGCAGCCACACGCTCTCACAAACACCTGAACCAAGGACTACGTACTCAGCCTCAGCAGTGTTGCGTGCAATGCACCCCTGCTTTCCACTACACCAGGACACAGCCGTGTATCCAATCAGAGACATCCAGCCTGTGCGACTCTTACCGTCCGGACTGCCGGCCTAGTCACTGTCGGTGTAGTCCACCGCGAAAACAGATGGCTGGCGGCGGAACATGAGACCTCACCGAGGAGTCGAGTCCACATAACGCAGTACTCGGATGGCGGTCTCGAAGTGGAGGTGAAGTAGCTCCTGAAGAGCTGAGCCAGGAGGTTGATGGCGAATGCGATGTCTGGACGCGTTGTCATCACCATGAACATCAGATGTGTGGTCACGTCAACAGGCTCCCCCACAATGGCTGGGTCAGGATTTTTCAGCTTCACCTGGCCATTAGGTGACATGGGTGAAGATGCGCTCGGCACGAGGGGCAGGTCCTCGGTGAAGCGAGTGGACAAAGTCTGTACATAGGCAGCCTGATGGACGTGCAGGATGCCATGGGAGCGATCATGCTCGAGCTCAATGCCCAGGAAGACTCGGGCAGACCCGAGATCCTTCATCTGGTAGGCGGTGTACAGCAGGTCCTTGACACACTAGATGGCAGCCATGTCTGGTGACACAATGAGGAGATCGTCGATGTAGACCAATACAACAGTGAAGGTCTGGCCTCGCGGGCTGACGAATAGTGCGGGTTCAGCTATGCTGCGCAGGAGGCCGCCGCGGAGGAGAGTGCCGCTGATCTCCTGGTTCCAGCACCGAGGCTACTGCTTCAGACCATAGAGGGGCTTCCGCAATCGCCAGAATCTCCTAGTGCCGTCATCGAAGCCCGGGGACTGCACCATGTAAAGCTCCTCACCCTCCAGCGAGCCATGGAGGAAGGCGTTGCTCACATCCATCTGATGCAGCTCCCACCCATGCTGGACAATCAGGCTGAAGAGCGCCCGGCTAATGGACAGCCGACCAACTGGGGTAAACATCTGGTCCTAATCAACCCCAGGGACCTGAGCAAACCCCTTGGCTATGAGGCGGGCCTTGTACTTGTCCAAGGACCCGTACGGCTTCCATTTACGTCGGAAGACCCACTTAACACCGATGGCCTTCCGACCTGGAGGGAGATCGACGAGGTCATACACGTGGTGCTGCCGGATAGCAGCGAGCTCTTTGACGTAGGCAGCATCCCAGTGTGCGGCCTCAGGAGAGGCTCGAGTCTCACACAGGGTGGTTGGGTCCTTCGTGCATGCTGTGGAGTGGACTGCGAGAGCGTGTGCATCGCGAGCTCCAGGTAGGATGCGTGCGAGTGCAGCCACGACATCATGCCGTGGCTCGTGATGGAGCATAACGTACCTTAGTGTGGAGCCCGGGTGGAGGTCTGCAATGGCGGCTGAAGTAGTAAGGCTGAGGGTCTTGGTGCCAGGGTGTCCACTCACGATCGTAGGAGTGGAAGAGACACGTAGAGCGACAGGGGGTTGAGGCGCCAGAGGGCATTGTGCGGCGGTCTCGATGCTCATTGGCGACTAAGGTCGGAGGCTGCCGCCTGGGCCACGCGTGTAGCGCGGTAGAGCAGGAGATGGCACCGAGTCCGACTGGCTAGCGGAGGCAGACGGGGCTACGGGCACGGAGGGACCAGCGGACCCAGGTGGAGCTGCAGACCCAGAGGGACCAGCGGACGTGATTGGGGCTGCCGGCCTGGAGGTGCTTGCGGGCGCGACTGGGACTGCCGACCCAGAGGGGCCAACGGGCACGACTGGGGCTGCCGGCCGGGAGGAGACAGCGGGCGCGACTGGGGCTGGAGGCCTGAAGGGACGAGTGGGCGCGACTGGGGCTGTCTGCTTGGATGGGCCAGTGGGCGCGACTAGGGATATCGGCCCGTAGGGGCCAGCGGGCACGACTGGGGCTACCGGCTCGGGTTGACTAAGTGATGTGCCACCTAGAAGCAACAGGACGGAGGACGGACTCACCACTCCCCCATGCGACGGGAGGGACACTGACGAGCCAGAGCAGACGAGATCGCAAGGAAATAGCTCCTCAAAGAAGAGGGCATCGTGGGACTTAACGATGTAGTGCCAGGAGGGATCCTAGAAACGTCAGGCCTTGGACTAACGAGAGACGCCGAGAAACGTGCAAGGACGCCCGCAGGGGGCGAGCTTGCCACCTTGTTGCGGGGCAGGCAGCCACACAATGACCACGTAGTCCCGGACGCGAGCTGGGCGGAGGTCAGCTCGCTGACCGCACCAGTGCTGGTACGGCGTGGACCAGCGGGGAAGGGGTCCGTGGGGAATCCGGTCCCTGACCCACGTCATGTAAACCATGGCTTCAAAGTAGAAACCATTGGAGAGGCCACACTCAACCCGCATGGTGCAGACGGCGTCGGCCATGGTACGGTCCCACCGCTCGGAAACGCCGTTCTGGGCAGTCGTGTAGGACGTTGTCTTGTGGTGGATACCGCGGGAGGCGAGAAATGTCGCGGGCTCGCCCATGTACTCACCACCGCGGTCGGAACGAAAGCGGCGAAGAGATCGACCACACTCGCGCTCCGCAAGGACAAGCCAGTCCTGAATGGCAGGAGCCACATCTTTCTTCTATCAAAGGCAGCAGACCCAGCAGAAGCGAAAGTAGTCATCAGTGAGGGTGAGGACATAGCGTCCATGCTCTCCAACGGACTCGGTAGGGAGAGGACCCATGACATCGGAATGCACCAGGTCTAGAGGGGCGGATGCACGAGAGAAGGACTGAGGGTATGCGGACTTGTGTATCTTGCTTTGAGCGCAATCAATGTACTCCGTGGGGCACGGCAAAGGGAAATTATCCGGGTCAAGGCTTTTGGCCGACTGGGTGCATAGTATGCTATCTACCACAGCAGAGTGGACGTGGAAAAGGCGGCACTGCAAGAGATGTGTATGTTGCGGAGAGAGCATGCCGGTGATAATCACATGGCCTGTGGCGGCTAACGGAGAGGGGATGGAAGGAGAGGAGGATAGACGAGGCACGTACCATAGGTTGACACTAGCAGTGTCGTGCAGAATGACAAGACCGGATGGACGCAACGACACAGTTCCAACACTACGCGAGTGCATAACGTCCATGCTCATGCAGTCAAGTGCAGTAACGGACAGGAGGCTGAGCTGAAGACCAGGGACGAAAAGGACATTGGTCACGAAGACATCACCCACAGGACCACGAAAACAAACGACGCCAAAGTCGCGGAAAGGTAACACCTGGCCGAAGCCCTTCTGGACGCCGGACACATTGCCAACTGGACCAAGCACACTGAAGGTCTTGCAAGAGGCCATCATGTGATGCGTAGCCACTGAGTCGATGATCCAGGTCTCGACAGGATCCTAGACCGGAGTTGCCAGATCGCTAACAGTCACGTGGTAGCATGCAAGAGATGCGGATGCGGTGGAGGGCGGCGCAAACCAAGACTGCCAATCATCCAGCCAGGCGACGCCGTCATGGAAGGGGATAGGGGGGGCACTGGAGACGACGAGATGGACAAGGAGGCATGACACGACCACAACTCAGTCTCAGTCATGTAGAGGAGGGCAGACAAGCAGGAAATGATGCAACTCGTACTTCCCTTTAGGGAGGACGACGCAGGCCGAGCTGGAGCACAATGAACTACTCCAGCTGACGCTCACGGGTGGACGGTCCGTGAGTGTAGACAAAGTGCGGAGTGACAGCGCCGGAGCTCGGATAGGAGGAGGACTGCACCGGTGATGGGAACGGGGGTGCCGACAGCTGCGGATGATGCTATTGTGGAGCTGGCATCGGCGGGACCGGTGTGGCTATTAGAGGAGTGGAACTGCTAGACGGGGTCTTGGCATCAGGGCCGGCGAAAGCTACGGTAGCAGAGGTAAGACGGGGCTCACGATGGCAATGCATGGTGGCGATGATGCGTGCCTCGTCCGTAGGTAACGGGCAAGTGTACCACCCATGCCCTGGTTGGCCAAAGTTGTGGCAGACCGAGCCACCACCACTAGACCCAGATGGTTGCTGCTATTGCTGCTACTGTTGAGGACCCTTGCCCTTCTTGCCCTTGCGCTTCTTATTGCTGAAGAAGAGGAGTTGGTGGATGCAGCTGCTGCAGGGGAAGCGGTAACCATGGAGGCGACTGCAGGGGAGGTGAGGGCCTCTATGCGCTGGATGCGGGACTCTAGACAAGCTTCCTCAATCCCGAAGAAGAGCTCGTATCCCCAAGACATGAGGTTGTCGTGGGCCGCCATAGAGGAAAGGACGTCCTGGGAGTAGTGGACGAAGACGTCGGCGTACGCGTCGGTGGCACCGCGCTTGATGGTGAGGAGCACGACCACAGGGGGTGGAGCAGAGGTGCCTAAGCCACGGAGGATGTCCTAAGCCCGCTGCCAGTAGGAGGTGACCGTCTCTGACTCCCCCAAGTGCACGGAGTTGAACTCCCGCAACAACCGGCTGGTCTTGGCCTCGCTGGATAGGCAATGGGGACGGGTGAGGATGTGCCATGCGGTCGCAGGGTCTGAGGTCCCGCCGGCAGTGAAGTCTCCGAGGAAGGGCTCTAGGGCCAGGCGTGAAATCGGAGGAGAGATTGGGACGAGGGCACGTACGACGCGACCAGCGTCATACACCTCGTCGGCCTGAGTGGAGTCGTACGGAACGGTGTAGTACACCCACAAGACGTCATCCTATGCCCAGATGTGGAAACTGAGTTCCCAGCTCCATAACTGTTCGCCGGCCTGAAGCAACGGGGGCGAGGTCTCAAAGTCCTTTGGCCTGCGGCCGGCACCCAGAGTGGGGCCAAGGACTGAAGTCACTGTCTGCCGCTGGCGCTGAGTGTGCTACTGCGCCAAGTAAAGTCTGGCAGCAAACACAGCGAGGCTGGCATGCCCAGGAGTAAGGAAATGTGGCAGGGCATTGGAGTAAGTCTGTGATGCCAACGGCTGCAGTGCTGCAAGTTGCTGCGTCAGTGCAGCAAGCTATTGCTGAATGGCAGCCAGGAGGTCGGAGGCGCCGGCGATGAAGCCTGTAGATTGCTGCTGTTGGTGGTGCTACTACTGTTGCTACTGCTACTTCTGTTGCTGATGTTGCTGTTATTGCTACTGTTGCTACTGCTGCTGGTGCTCCTGCTGCTACTGCTGCGGCTGTTGCGGCTGCTGTGGCTGCTACTGCTACTATTGCTGTTGTTGCAACTGCTAGAGCTGCTGCAAGAAAGGGGGGCTAGGGGTCCCCCGAATAGAGGAGGACCCCTCTCCATTGGGGTTGTTAGCCATGGTGGGTTGTGTTGCCGTCCCTTTTTTTCTTTTTCTTCTTTTGTGTGCTACTAATGTCAGTAGTGACGTCAGCCTAGAACGGCTGACGTGAGCAGCTGCTGCTTTGTATCTGCAGGGTTGCTACAGTAAAAGTGTTTCCCATCCCCCTTTTTGTTGTGTTGATGATATTGACAATGACGTCAGCAATGACGTCAGCTGAGGACTACTGACAATAGTAGCGACCGTTTCTAGGGCCGCTACTATGGCAGCTACAAGGAAGTTGTTGTTGCTGCTGTAGTTACTGATGTTGACGCTGCTTCTGCTGTTGTTACTGCTACTACTACTAGTCTACCGTTGCAGCAGCTATAGCGGCTACTCCTGCTACAACGGTCGTTAGTGCAACAGCGGCGGTTGTGGCTACTACAGTTGTTACTGCTACGGCTGCTGCGGCTACTGCCACTACTGTTGTGGCTGCTGTTATAACAGCAGCTGCTGCGGCTGCTGTTGCTGCTACTGCTACGGTTGATACTGCTGCTGCTACTCCCGCTGCTGCTGCGGCTACTTTTGTAGTAGTAGCAGCTACTGCTTTTGCTGTTGCTACTATTCCTAAGCTCTTGCGTGCTGCTACAGCTGATGTGGCTGCTACAGCGGTTATGGCGGTGGCGGCAGTCGTTGTAGCACTGCTAGTAGAGTGGGGTCTTTTTTTCCTTTTTCTCGTCACAGCGGGCTCGCTACTCGCTGTGAGCAGCGAGCTGCGAGTAGCGAGCTCACTACTTGCTACTAGTTGCTCACTACTCGTTGCGAGTAGAGAGTTCACTGCCAACAGCTCGCTACTCACTACGAGAAGCGGGCTGCGGGCAGTTGCGGCTGCTGTTGCTACTGGCCACCGCTGGAGCCGCTGCTGCTGGCCGCTGCCGGCTGCTGCTCGCTGCTGCTGCTGTTGCCGCTGGCTGTTGCTGCTACTCGCTGCTACTACTGTAGGTGTGAGCTGCTATTGTTGGCTGCTACTGTTGCTTGCTACTACGAGTTGCTGCTACTGTGAGCTGCTGCTGCTGTTGTTGCTGTTCACTACTGCTGCTGGCTACTGCTACCACTGCTTGCTATTGTTGCAAGCTGTTGCTGCTGCTATAGGCTGTTACTGCCAGTCACTACACCTGGATGATGTCACCACGTGTGTCGTCGCCAACAGGCGCCTGATGCGACCGCTCACCTACTGCTCACCTCCTCGCGTCACGCGTGGGGATCAGTGCTGCCAGAGAAAGTCCGGCACCATTTCCCCTGGCCTAGTGGCCGTGGGAAAAATTCAGACGCCGCCACCAGGCAGGTCAATACAGTCGGAAAAAATCCGGCAGCATTTGCCCTGCACTGGCGTGTATGGGGGTCCGCCGGCATAGTCAGGCACCTATACGCTAATCGTTTGCTGCTGTTACTACGCTCTGGCCCTGATACCAAAATAGAAACTACGCGAGAGCGCAGGTTGGGGCAGTGGCAGTGATGATGCAACGTGGGGGCTTCCACGCTCGTTGCTTAGTCTATTGCCCCCTCAGTCTGCTACTCTAGAGTCTAAGTCTGGGTGCTCTGGGTTTGTTACTCAAAATTGTGTGCGCCAGTGTTAGCATAAAAAAGCAGCTCAAAACTGGAAGTAACTGATTAGCAATGAAGAATGAGCAACAATGGGAGACCCCTCCAAGTTCTAGCTCCCCCCCAGCTCTGTAGAGCTTTTTGCTCAGCTAGCCAGCCAATCAGAAAGTAGACCTAGACCTATATTCTGGCAGGCAGCGTTTTCTCGGTGAGCCCTGTCAGGCGGCCGACAGCCCAAAACCCGGGCGTCGTTCGTTTTGCCTGAAAACTGGACCATACCATAATACCAACGATGCAAACGCAGTCGTGTGGTCAGAAACAGCTAGAAAAATAGCAGTGAAGAGTTATGGCTACCCGAACCCAGGCAGTGCCTAAAGGGAACGAGACGAATCTATTGCAACTTGTTTCGTGCAAAACGGTGCTGATTTGAGTGAGTTATGGTTGGGTGAGGGGCGGCCATGGATCCGTCGTCCGTGCTAGACTAAGTCCTAGGAGTAGACAAGTAGTAGCTCTACGGGGTGGGTCTCGCTATTCGAGCCCACCCTTCGGCCGGCGAGCGACGCTCGCCGGCACATGGTTTTTCCGCGCGCGGAAATACCGCGCGCGGCCCTAATTCCGGCTCTAGGCCGGTTCTCTGTTTGGACACATCCTATGCTAGTCACAAGTGCCCAGCCTCGACTTCGAGGTCTGATCTAGGTCTTCGAACACAAGCATGAAGCAGCAAGTATTACAGAAAAGTAAGACTAAACTAGGTCACCTAAGGCTAGTCTGGCAAGAGCCACTGGTAAACAGAGTGGAGCTGAGGCACTGCTGTCGAGAGGGAAGTGAGCACAGGAGGGGTCGTGGGGGTAGGTGTGTCCCGTGCTCGATGCCGACGCACGCGCTCACTGTGCGTCGCCTCCGCTCTCAGGATCAGCAAGCCCTGCACACTCATGGCCACCGCAGAGTCGTACATATATACAGGGAGGATTAACACGCCCCCTTGGCCATGTGTGCAGAGGGTGCACAACCAAGGTGATGGAGTTGGTGTTGCAGTGCAGTGGAGGGAAGTGCTTTAGTGAGGAAATCTGCCAGCTGTGCANACTTGAATGACTCCTGATTCAACTGCCTCACGGACGAAGTGATGCTCGACGTTAATGTGCTTTGTGCGTGGATGCAACACACCATCATTTGCGGCGATGCTGCGTGCGGCGGAGCTGTCGCTGTGCAGTGGGACCGCTTGCACATTCAGACCCAACTCCTCAAGCAGACGTGCCAGCCAGATGCCTTCACACGCTACTTCACCCAATGCCATGTATTCTGCTTCTGCTACACTGCGTGCCACACACGACTGCTTTGCACTACGCCATGACACAGCCGTACCCCACAGACGAAAAACATACCCACCACGACTACGGGCCTGGCGGTCTCGCGCATAGTCGCTGTCACAAAATCCATCCAGCACACGACANACGCCGAGGGAGCAAAGACCAATCCAAAGCCAGCAGTGTCCAGCACGTAGCGCAGCAGTTTCAGCAGTGCTTTGTGATGCGCGCTGCGGGGTTGTTGGCCGAACTGAGCCAGCACGTTGACGGCACAGGAAATGTCTGGACGTGTGGTGGATGCGAGGTAGGACAGGCTGCCTGTAATCTGTTGGTACAGTGTAGGGTCACTGTCCGGGCCGTAGTCAGTGGTGCGTGCATCCAGTAAGTGAGTGTACACATCAGGGCTCATCGGTGAGTGCTGTTGTGGAAGATGCTGTACGAGGTGTTGGAAACGACCAGTGAGATGTGCCAGAAACCGTCCTTGATGCAGTGCGAGTGTGCGTGCAGATCTGTCTCTGATGATGGTCATGCCCAGAAAGTTACTTGCCTCCCCCAAGTCTGTCATGTTGTAGTGCTCAGTGAGCAGTGCCTTCGTGCGTGTGATGAGAGAGAGCGACGGAGAGAGGAGCAGCAGGTCATCGACATAGACCAACAGCACGACGGGTTCTCCAGCATCCCAACTTATAAAGCAGGAAGGATCGCACACACTCTGTGTGAACCCCCCAGTCATGAGAGTGCGGCTAATCTCTTTGTTCCAACACCGGGGTGCTTGCTTCAGTCCATACAGGGCTTTCAGCAGCAACCAGACACGATCTGTTCCATCCTCAAACCCTTCCGGCTGTTTGACATATAGTTCCTCCTCCAGTGGACCGTTCAGAAAAGCGTTCTTAACGTCCATTTGATGAATCTCCCAGTCTTCATGGGCTGCCACGCCCAACAGTGCTCTACCGGTGCCATACTTGCCTACTGGGGCATAAGTGTCAGTGAAATCTTGTCCTGGAATCTGATGGAACCCCTTTGCGACCAACCTGGCTTTGTATTTTTCGATTAGGCCAGCTAGGTTTCTTTTCAGCTTGAAGACCCACTTCACATCTATGGCCTTTCGGCCAGGTGGAAGGGGCACAAGCTCAAACACCTTATGCTCCAAGAGAGCATTGATCTCGGCAGCCATGGCCTTCTCCCACTCAGGTGCTTCAGGGCGCCCCCTTGCCTCAGACAGGGTCAGGGGCTCCACCTGTTGATGCTGTGTGGTGTTGGGACCAGTCATGTGGTAGAACTGTCGATAGTTGACGCGAGGGATGTCCCTCAAGGAGCGTTTCACAGGTTC
>SZWC01004377.1:60304-74319 GCA_023375785.1 Penium margaritaceum
TGAGGTGTGTACGGTGCAGTGGTCTGATGTTCTATTCCTTGTGCCTTGAGGGCTGCAGTCAGTGGTCCCATAAACTCCCCCCCTCTGTCAGTCCGTAGCTTCAGCAGCTTGCACTTTGTCTGCCGCTCTGCAAGGGGTATCCACTCTGTAATGGCCTGGAGGGTGTCTGACTTTGACTTGAGCAGGAAAGCCCAGCGGAAACGACTGAAGTCATCTGTCAGTGTCAGGATGTACTGTGACCCATACTGGACCGAGGGCACGGGCATCGGTCCAGTCAGATCTGCATGGACCAGTTGCAGAGGTGAAGTGTTGTCCCTGTCTGACTTGGGAAAAGTCTGTCTATGGGCCTTGCCCTCATGGCACTCCAGACATGTGTCTGATTTGAGGCCGTGAGGGCAGTCCTCCTGAGTGATACCTCGTGCTGATGAGTGCTTTTGCATGTCTGTGATGAGATCTGTGTGGATATGTGCCAGGCGTCTGTGAAGGAGATCTGTGTGCTGTGCATCTGTCGTGGAGACAACGTGAGCCTGTGGGCGGTGCGAGTGAGTGGGAACCAGGGGAAAGAGCTTCAAGCGGTACAACATGCAAGGACCCGTCCACCAACAAGTTCCCAGTCGACTCATAAAGCATGCATCTTTGCTGCTGCATCACTGTGGACACATTGGCTTGGCGATCCAGCTGACCACCGGACAACAAGTTCACTCGCAATTTGGGCACATACAAGACACCAGTCAGCCAGATCACTCCCCCTGGTGCCTGCAATGCCACCGTCCCCACACCCTCCACCGCTAAGACTTCCCCAGAGCCGGTTTTCACTCCTTCAACATCATCCACAGCATACAACGACGAAAACAACTGCCTGTGCGGGGACATGTGATGCGATGCAGCGGTGTCATACAACCATTCATGCATGGGGAGAGAATGTGACGTGGTGACGTGCGTGTGCCCAAGCCGCTGACCTGACGCCGGTGTCGTGGCGGTTGGCTCGGGGGGCTGAAGCTCCATGGGAGTAGTCCAGTCAACGGGAGGTGGTGGAGCTGGCTGCTGCGCGTCTGCCATCTCTAAATAGACACGCTGTGTCCACGCTGGTGAAGGGACCGGTGGAGCTGAATACGGAGGCACGTAGAACGGCCCCTGGTACTGCGGTGGTGGTCCCTGGTAGAACGGCGGTGGTAGTCCCTGGTACACTGGAGATGCCATGGGCGGCTGCAGTGAGGGTGCTCCAAAAGTGGCTGCTCCGAACGGAGCCGGTGCGTGTGATCCCATGGGAGATGATCTCGACCAGGCTGGGGGCTGGAACTGCTGACTGAACTGAGGGCGGTGAGCCTGCTGCACCTGATAAGACTGCTGCTGTGCAGGAGGCTTCATGATGCGCTGCAGCTGTGGACACGCCCGCCAGTAGTGTCCAGCCTGCCCACAGTAGTTGCAAGTGCGGTCTCCAGCACCCCGACCGCGACCGCGCCCTCCGCCTGCCTGTCCTCCTCTGCCCCCTCCACCTCGTCCACCTCCTGCACCCGAGCCTGGAGATGGGCCTGACGCTGCATGGTGAACAAAGGCGCTGGTGATAGGGGTCTCGGCGTCGCGTGCTTCCCCACGCAGAATGTCTTCGTAGTGACGTAATTCCTCAAAAACCTCTGCTAGATCCGTGGCCTCGATGTCGGTGACACGTAACTTCCTCAACAACGCCCGTCGGAACTCCCTGTACGGTTCTCCCAGATGAAGTAAAACTGGGTCCAACCACTCCAGCACCGAGCGGGGTGCCCCAAGCCCCAGAATGCGGCGCCGGATATCCATTGCTGCATCCCAATATTCTGCGATGGGCGCTCCTGGCTTGGGGTACAGCCTGCGCAGCTTGTCACGAAGTGTAATGACCAGGGCCATACCCCGTTCCTCCTGCCGGGTGGAGAGGTGCTGCCACGCCTCATAGGGTTGAGGGGCTCCGCTACGTGGATTTGCGGGATCCTCGCCCTTTCCTCCAAACCGGAGGTGACGGATGGCGTAGGCTTCATCATCGGGCAACGCCCGCGTGAGGGCATTGAATGCACGCAGAAGCACTCGCTCATCTGCATCCTCCGCCGCTGGTGCTAAATAAACTTCCTCAAAGCCGTGCTCGGCGGCCCACGCAAGGAAAATGTCCTTCCATGCGAGGAAATCTCGCGTGCCGAGCAAAGGAGGAGAGAGGTCCTTTTGCGTCATGACCTTAGACAGCTCCTCCCAGGTTACTGTCGTGGCTGGTTGGTTGGAGGGCTGGCTACCGTTGGGGTTAGAGCCGCCCCCTTGGTTTGAGGAGCCCGCATTGCTCATGGCTTCCGTCTGCACCCTCCTCCCCTTGGCAAAGGGGTTGAGCTGCTGCTGCTGCTGCTATAAGGCGAGAGACACACTGAGGCGGGAGATTCCTGCCTACTGCAGGTGCGGCTCCCACCAGAGTAGTGTGTAGCACGGATGATCCGCCCCAAGCAAATCGTCGACGGACCCCCCCACGCTGCCGAAAAATTTTCGGCAGCGTTTCCCCCGCCCCAGTGGGCGTGGGAAATATGGGAAAGCCGTGGGAACACCTGTAGGTACCTGATCCAACCCCACCCAACCCAGGAATGGAGGGGAGCCCAACCAGCAAGGGGAGGGGAAGACCAAAGAGCCCTGACGGCAGAGTGCCGTCACCCGCTGCTGCTGCTACGCGGCTGCTGCTGTGGCTGCTTCGTTGGCAGCCCTACTCGCGGTTGTTGCACGAGACGTGGCAACTTNTGCTGCAGCGGCGGCAAACGGCGCCGTTGCCGTTCAGGGCGGTTTGAGGGCCGTCCGTCGATTTCACAGATCCCGCTCTCTAGTGTTCACCACACCCAGCGTTCTGGGCTCTGATACCATAAAGGGAACGAGACGAATCTATTGCAACTTGTTTCGTGCAAAACGGTGCTGATTTGAGTGAGTTATGGTTGGGTGAGGGGCGGCCATGGATCCGTCGTCCGTGCTAGACTAAGTCCTAGGAGTAGACAAGTAGTAGCTCTACGGGGTGGGTCTCGCTATTCGAGCCCACCCTTCGGCCGGCGAGCGACGCTCGCCGGCACATGGTTTTTCCGCGCGCGGAAATACCGCGCGCGGCCCTAATTCCGGCTCTAGGCCGGTTCTCTGTTTGGACACATCCTATGCTAGTCACAAGTGCCCAGCCTCGACTTCGAGGTCTGATCTAGGTCTTCGAACACAAGCATGAAGCAGCAAGTATTACAGAAAAGTAAGACTAAACTAGGTCACCTAAGGCTAGTCTGGCAAGAGCCACTGGTAAACAGAGTGGAGCTGAGGCACTGCTGTCGAGAGGGAAGTGAGCACAGGAGGGGTCGTGGGGGTAGGTGTGTCCCGTGCTCGATGCCGACGCACGCGCTCACTGTGCGTCGCCTCCGCTCTCAGGATCAGCAAGCCCTGCACACTCATGGCCACCGCAGAGTCGTACATATATACAGGGAGGATTAACAGTGCCTACGGTGGTTCATGATGCCAAAAAATGCCACGCAACATGAGACATGGACCCTAGGCAGAGCATGACGCTGCAGACGCAATGGTACAGTCAGGTCCAGCACTGGACACATGCAGACAGCATCTGCGGTGGCAGTGACCACCGGTGGCCCGACCGCCGAGGAGGCCTGTCGATGAAGCTGAGCACATTGCCACAGGAATGAGACTCCAACGAACTGTGTGTAGGCCTCAGCGTGCGTCGGCTCCACCGAACGACACTCCAGCAACATCTAGTCTTGCCGTCAGTCATCTGCACGCCGATGTACACAAGCCGGGAGGACACAACAGAGCACAATGAGAGATGCAAAAAAAACAACATTGTGAGGACGGAGTGGGGGTTTCGCGATGTTGGTTTCCGTACATCTCTCATTGTACTCTGTTGTGTCTTCCTGGCTTGTGTACATGGTGTGCAGATGACTGATGGCTAGACTCAACGCTGCTAGAGTGTCGCTCGGTGGAGCCAACGCACGTTGAGGCCCACTCACCGTTCGCTTGAGCCTCCTCCCTCCGGCAATGCGCTCAGCTCGGCAGGCCTCCTTGGCGGTCGGGCCGCCGGCGGTCACTGCCACTGCAGATGCTGTCTGCATGCACCCAGCGCTATTTGTGATTGTGGCATTGAGTCTGCAGCATCATGCCATGCCTAGGGTGCATGTCTCGTGCTGTGTGGCCCTATTTGGCATCACTGACAGTCGTAGGCACTGCCTGGGTTCGGGCAGCCATAACTCTTTGCCGCTATTTTTCTAGCTGATTGTGACTACACGACTGTGTTTGCAGCGTCGGTATTATGGTATGGTCCAGTTTTCAGGCAAAACGGACGATGCCCGGGTTTTGGGCTGTCGGGCGTCCGGCATGGCTCACCGAGAAAACCATGCCTGCCAGAAAATAGGTCTAGGACTATTTTCTGATTGGCTGGTTAGCTGAGTAACAAGTTCTACACTAGTGGGAGGGAGCTAGAACTTGGAGGGGTCTCCCATTGTTGCTCACTCTTCATTCCTAATCAGTCACTTTCAGTTTTCAGCTGCTTTCTGGCGCTAACACTGGCGCGTGCGTTTCTAAGTAACAAACCCAGAGCTTCCAGACATAGACTCTAGAGCAACAGACTGAGGGGGCAGCAGACTTAAGCAACAAGCGTGGAAGCCCACGCGCTGCATCAACAACGCTGCGGCCCCAACCTGCTGCCTAGGATTTCCAACTTGGTATCAGAGCCAGAGCATAGCAGCAGCGGCAGAAGACTGGCGTACAAGTGCCAGACAACGCCGGCGGACCCCCATACACGCCAGTGCAGGGGAAATGCTGCCGGATTTTTCCCGGCAGCATTGACCCGCCTGGTGGCGGCGTCAGATTTTTTCCCACGGCCACTGGGCCAAGGGAAATGCTGCCGAAATTTTTTCGGCAGCACTGACCCCCATGCGTGACGCGAGGAGGTGAGCGGCAGGCCGCGTCCAACACCTGTGGGCGACGACGCACGCTCCAACGTCATCCAGGTGCAGTGACTGGCACTAGCAAGCAGTAGCAGCAGCCTGTAGCAGCGCCACGCGTAGGCTACGGCAGCAAGCAATTGCAGTAGCAACTAGCAGCAGCTGTGTGCAGCAGCAGCAGCAGGCATCAGCAGCAGCTCGTAGCAGCCCGCAGCAGTAGCAGCCCGTAGCAGCAGCAGCAGCAGCCAGAAGCAACAACCCGCAGTAGCAGCAGCAACGATAGCAAGCAACAGCAGCAGCAAGCAGCAGCGGTAGCGAGCAGCAGCTGTAGCAGCGAGCAGCAGCTGCAGCAGCGAGCAATAGCTGTAGTAGCGAGTAGCAGTAGCAGCATGCTGTAGCAGCCGTAGCAGCAAGCCGCAGCAGCAGCCAACTGCAGCAGCAGTAGTAGCGAGTAGCTGCCGGCAGCAGCTAGCAGCGGCTACTACTTCTTGCAGCTCGAAGCTCGCCACGAGCGACGGGATGTAGGCAGCAAGCCTGCTGCTCGTAGCAAACAGCGGGCTCGCTGCCCGCTGTCCACAGCAAGCAGCGGAGCCCGCTGTGACAGACGAAAGGAAAAAGAGAAGAAAAAAACAGGAAAAAAATTCCCCCACCCCACCAGCTTCTCTACCGCGGCTACAGCAACTGCCATAGCTACTATAGCAGCCATAGCAGCTGAGTAGCCCGCAGCAGCAGCAGTAGCAGTTGCTGCTGCAACTGCAGCAGCAGCATGAGCAGCAGTAGCAGTAGCAACAGCAGTAGCAACAATAGTTGCAGCAGCAACAGCAGCAGAAGCAGCTGCTGCTACAGGAGGAGCAGTAGCAGCAAGAGCAACAGCAAGACCAGCAGCTGCAGTAGCAACAGAAGCAAGAGCAGCAACAGCACCAGCACTGCAGTAGTAGCAGCAGTAGCAGCAGTAGCAGCAGCAACAGCAGTAGTAGCTACAGCAATGGCCCCAACAACCGCCACTGCTGACGTCAGCATCCCACTGTTGACGTCACTGCTGATGTCACTACTGATGTCATCAACACAAAAAAAAGGAGGAAGGGGGAAGAACAACAAAGGGTGGACAGAGATTCAACTACGGTAGCTGCCCTGCCGACATCGCGGTGGCAGCTGCTGACGTCAGCCGTCCTAAGCTTATGTCACTGTTGACATCAGCAACAACAAAAAAACAAAAAAGGGGTACCAAACCATGGCTAGCAGCCCCAGTGGGGAGGGGTCCTCCTCTATAAGGGGGACCCCAACCCCCCTTTCTTGTAGCGGCAGCAACAGCAGCAGCAATAACAGCATCAGCAGTAGCAGTAGCAGCCCTCTGGTATCGTTGGCGGCAACCCTGATCCCCTGGCTGCTCTTCAGCAACAGCTCGCCACCTTGACGTAGCAGCCTGCAGCCCTGCAACCATTGGCCTCGCAGACTGCCACTAGTGCGCCACCACCATTCATCCCTCCAGGGCATGCCTGCCCAGCTGTGTCTGCTGCCACGCACTACCTGGCGCAGCAGCAGACTCAACGCCAGCGGCAGAAAGTGACCTCCGTCCTTGGCCCTACTCTGGGCGCCGGCCGCAGGCAGAAGGACTTTAAGACGCCGCTGCCGCTTCAGGTCGGCGAGCAGTTCCGGAGCTGGGAGCTCAGCTTCCAGATCTGGATGTAGGGTGAGGGCATGTGGGTATACTACACCCTCCCGTATGACCCCACCCTCGTCGACCAATTGTATGACGCTGGTCGTGCCGTACGTGCTCTAGTCCATGTCACCCCTCCGGCTTCCCACCTCGCCTTAGAGCCCTTCCTCGACGACTTCACCGCTAGCACCACCCCAGATCCTGCAGCCGCGTGGCATGTCCTCACTCGTCCCCATCAACTATCCAGCGAAGTTGAGAACAGCCGTCTAGTGCGGGAGTTCAACTCCCTGCACATGGGGGAGACCGAGACGGTCACCGCCTACTAACAGCGGACGGAGGACATCCTTTGTCTCCTCGGTACGTCTGCCCCACCCCTCCTAGCCGCGTTCCTCACCATCAAGCGCGGTGCCACCGATGCGTACGTGGACGTCTTCGTGCAATACTCTCACGACGTCCTCTCCACCATGGCGGCCCAGGGCACTCTCATACCCTGGGCATACAAGCTCTTCCTCCGGATTGAGGAGGCTCGTCTGGAGTCCCGACTCAAGCGCACGGAGGCTCTTGCCTCCCCTGCCGTCGCCTCCGTGGCCGTCGCCTTTCCTAACACTGCTACCTCATCGTCGTCGGGGAAGAAGAAGCATCGGAACAAGAAAGGCAAGGGTCAATAGCAGCAGCAGCAGCAGCCGTCGACCGGGTCCAGCGGTGGCGGCTCGGTCTGCCACAATTGTGGTCAGCCCGGGCACGGGTGGTACACGTGCCCCCTACAGACGGACGAGGCGCGTGTCATCGCCACCATGCGTTGCCAGCGAGAGCGTCGTCTCGCCTTTGCCATTGTAGCTGTCGCCGGCTCTGACGCCTCGGCCTCGACCAGCAGCTCCACCACTCCGGTAGCTTCGCCTGTCCATCCGACACCAGCGCCGCAGCCACACCATCCGCAGCCGTCGACGCCTCGGTTTCCTTCACCGGCACAGTCCTCCGATCAGAGCTCCGCTGCCGTCACTCCGCACTCCGTCTACACTCTCGGATCTTCCTCCCGTGAGCATCAACTGTGGCAGTTCATCGCACTCCAGCTCCGCCTGCCCCGCCCTCCTCCCAAGAGAAGTGCGAGTTGCATCACCTCCTGCTCTCCTGCCCAGCCCTTCATGACTGAGACTGAGCTGCGGTCATTTCCAGTTTCCTCATCTGTCTCGTCATCTCCCGTGGTCTCCTCTACCCGTTTCCATGACGACGTTGCATGGCTTGAAGATTGGCAGTCTCGGTTCGCGCCTCCTTCCACCGCGTCCGCGTCCCTTGCTTGCTGCCATGTGACCGTTAGCGATCTGGCAACCCCGGTCCAAGACCCTGCTGAGACCTGGATCATCGACTTCGGGGCTACGCATCACATGATGGCCTCTCGTGAGGCCTTTAGTATGCTTGGTCCTGTAGGCGATGTCTCCGGTGTCTAGACGGGCTCCGGCCAGGTGTTGCCTTTCCATGGTGTTGGCGTCGTTCGTTTCTGTGGTCCTTCCGGTGACGTCTTTCTGACCGATGTCCTCTTCGTCCCAGGTCTCGAGCTCAGCCTCCTCTCTGTCATTGCCCTTGACCGCATGAGCATGGACGTTGTGTACTTGCGTGGTGTTGGTATTGTGTCGTTGCGCCCGTCTGGACTTGTCGTAGTGCATGCCACCGCCCATGGCAACCTGTGGCATGTACCTCGTCTCTCCTCCTCTCCTTACGTCTCCTCCCCGTCGGCCGCCACAGGCCATGTGTTTGTCACTAGCACGCTCTCTCCTTTGTACACCCGCCTCTTGCACTGCCGCCTTTGCCACGTCCACTCTGCCGCCGTAGACAGCATGTTCCGCACCCAGCCGGCCAAGGGCCTTGACCCGGAGACTTTCCCTCTCTCCAGCCCCACCGAGTGCATTGATTGCACTCAGGGGAAGATGCACCGGTCCACGTACCCTTTGTCTTCCTCCCGTGCATCCGCCCCTCTTGACCTCGTCCATTTGGATGTCATGGGCCCTCTCCCCACCGAGTCCGTCGGCGAGCATGGCCGCTATGTCCTCACCCTCACTGACGTCTATTCTCGCTACCGCTGGGTCTTCTGCCTTCGGCAGAAGAGCGATGTCGCCCGAGCCATCCAGGACTGGCTTGTCCTTGCGGAACGCGAGTGTGGCCTCTCTTCGCTGCTTTTGCTCCCATCGCGGTGGTGAGTACATGGGTGAGACCACGGCCTTTCTTGCCTCCCGCGGGATCCACCATGAGACGTCTCCGCCCTACACGCCCGCCCAAAACGGTGTCTCCAAACAGTGGAACCGTACCATGGCCGACGACGTCCGCACCATGCGGGTCGAGTCAGGTCTCTCCAATGGCTTCTATTTTGAAGCCATGGCCTACATGACCTGGGTCTGGAACCAGATTCCCCACGGTCCCCTTCTCCGCCAGTCCACATCGTACCAGCATTGCTACGCTCAGCGCGCTGACCTCCGCCCGGCTCGCGTCTCGGGCTACGTGGCCATTGTGTGACTGCCTGCTCCGCTCCAGGGCAGCAAGCTCGCCCCCCGCGGACGTCCCTGCACCTTCCTCGGTGTCCCTCATCAGTCCAAGGCCTGGCGCTTCTGAAAACCCTCACGGCACTGCATCCTTGAGTCCCGCGATGCCCTCTTCTTTCCCTGACCTATTTCCTCGTGACCTCATTTGCTCCATCTTGTCCGTGTCTATCTCATCGCGTGGAGGTGTGGTGAGTCCATCCTCCGTCCTGTTGCTTTTGGGTGACACATCCTTCAGTCCCTCCGAGTCGGCAGCCCCAGTCGCGTCCACTGGCCCTTTCGGGCCAGCAGCTCCAGTCGCGTCCACTGGCCCCTTCGGGCCGATAGCCCCAGTCGCGTCCACTGGTCCCCTCGGGCCGGCAGCCCCAGTCGCGTCCGCTGGCCCCTCCGAGCCGGTAGCCCCAGTGGCATCCACTGGCCCCTCCGGGCCAGCAGCTCTAGTCGCGTCCACTGGCCCCTCCGGGCCGGTAGCACCAGTCGCTTCCATTGCCCCCTCCGGGCCAACAGCCCCAGTCGCATCCACTTGCCCCTCTAGGCCAGCAGCCCCAGATGCATCCGCTGGCCCCTCCGGGCCAGTAGCCCCGGTTGCATCCGCTGGCCCCTCTGGGCCAGCAGCCCCGTCTACCTCCGTTGGCCCGTCGGACTCAGTGCCGTCGCCTGCCCTGCCACACTACACACGTGGCCTAGGTGGCAGCCTCCGATCCAGGCTGTCGGTGAGCGCACAGACCGTCGCACCGTGCTCCGTGGCGCCTCGACCCCCCGTGGCTCCATGTGTCTCCTCCACTCCCACGGTCGTGAGTGGGGATCCTGGCACCAAGGCCCTCGGCTTGACCACCTCGGCCATCATTGCAGACCTTCACCCGGGCTCCGCACTGGGCTATGCCATGCTTCATCACGAGCATCGACACGCTGTCCTGCTGCACTCGCAGGCATCCCACCTAGGACTCGAGATGCACACGCTCTCTCAGTCTGCTCCACAGCACGCTCGGAGGACACAGCCACCCTATGCGAGACACTAGCCTCTCCTGAAGCCGCACACTAGGAAGCTACGTACGCTGATGAGCTAGCTGCCATCCGACAGTACCACGGGTACGACCTCGTCGACCTTCCTCCAAGTCGGAAGGCCATCGGCGCCAAGTGGGTTTTTTTGCGCAAGTGGAAGCCCGACGGGTCCATGGACAAGTACAAGGCCCGCCTTACAGCCAAGGGGTTTTCCCAGACTCCAGGGATCGATTACGACCAGATCGTTGCTCTAGTTGGACAGTTCTCCACTAGCTAGGTGCTCTTCAGCCTGGTCGCCCAGCATGGGTGGGAGCTGCATCAGATGGATGTGAGCAACGCTTCTCCCCATGACTCACTGGAGGGTGAGGAGCTCTACATGGTGCAGCCCCCAGGCTTCGACGATGGCACTGGGAAGGTGTGGCGGTTACGGAAGGCCCTCTATGGCCTGAAGCAGTCGCCTCGGTACTGGAACCAGGAGATCAGTAGCACACTCCTTCGCGACGGGCTCCAGTGCAGCACAGCTGACCCCGTACTGTTTGTCAGTCTGCGAGGCCAGACTTCGGCTGTTGTTTTGGTTTGCGTTGACGATCTCCTCATTGTATTGCCAGACACGGCTTCCATCCAGCGTGTCAAGGACTTGCTGCACGCCGCCTACAAGATGAAGGATCTCGGATCTTCCAGAGTCTTCCTGGGCATGAAGCTCGAGCATGATCGCTCCTAGGGCATCCTGCACATCCACCAATCTGCCTATGTGCAGACTCTCTCCACCCGCTTTGTGGAGGACTTGCCACTCGTGCCGAGCGCATCTTCACCCATGTCACCTGATGGCGAGGTGAAGCTGAAGAGTCCTGACCCAGCTGCTGTGGGGGAGCCAGTTGACGTGACCACGTACCTGCGAGTCATCGGGTTACAGATGTTCCAGGCGACGACGACGCGCCCAGACATCGCGTTCGCTGTCAATCTCTTGGCCCAGTTTTCTCAGGAGCCGCGTCACCTCCACTACGAGGCCGCGATCCAATTACTACGCTTTGTCGTCTCGACTCCTCAGCGAAGTCTCATGTTCCGCCGCCAGCCTTCTGTTGTCGCGGTAGGGTACACCGACAGTGACTGGACTGGCAGTCCGGACGATAAGAGTCGCACAGACTGGATCTTTCTGATTGGCAGCACAGCTATGTCCTAGCGTGGTGGAAAGCAGGGGTGCATTGCACACAACACTGCTGAGGCTGAGTACGTTGCTCTTGGCTCAGGCGCGTGTGAGAGTGTGTGGTTGCGTCGTCTGTTGTCCGAGTTGCGTCAGCCTGTCGCATCCATGACGTTGCATTGTGACAATAAGAGTGCCATGGCCATCGCCGACAATGACGGCGTGCATCACACACGCACAAAGCACATCAACATTGAGTATCACTATATGCGTTCGTTGTTGCATGACGGTAGCATCAGCATCGTTTGGGTTGAGACAGCACGGCAGTTGGCCGACTTGTAAACCAAGGCACTGAAGCGCGACTCGTTCAAGAAGGCTATGAGTTCGGTCCACGTGCGTCCGTGACTGGCTCTCCTTGTCCCTGTCTGCATTTCTACGTGACCTGGGGGAGTCAATTCGTTGACTGTGTCTCTGCCCGCACATGTGCACTACGCCTGTGAATCATGGGGGAGTGTTGGTTTTCGTGCATCTCTCATCGTACTCTGTTGTGTCATCCCGGCTTGTGTACATCGGCGTGCACATGACTGACGGCGAGACTCGACGCTGCTGGAGTGTCGCTCGGTGGAGCCGACGCACGCTGAGGTCCACTCACCATTCGCTGGAGCCTCCTCCCTCCGGCGATGCGCTCAGCTCCATCGGCAGGCCTCCTTGGCGGTCGGGCCGCCGGCAGTCACAACCACTGCAGATGCTATCTACATGCACCCAGCGCTGTTTTTGGTTGTGGCATTGCGTCTGCAACATCATGTTGTGCCTATGGTTTCTGTCTCCTGCTGTGTGGCCCTGTTTGGCATCACTGACTGTCGTAGGCACTGCCTGGGTTCGGGCAGCCATAACTCTTTGCTGCTATTTTTCTAGCTGATTCTGACTGCACGACTGCATTTGTAGCGTTGGTATTATGGTATGGTCTAGTTTACAGCCAAAACGGACGACGCCCGGGTTTTGGGCTGTCGGGCGTCTCGCATGGCTCACCAAGTAAACCCTGCCTGCTAGAAAGTAGGTCTAGGACTATTTTCTGATTGGCTGGTTAGCTGAGTAACAAGTTCTACACTAGTGGCGGGGAGCTAGAACTTGGAGGGGTCTCCCACTGTTGCTCATTCTTCATTCCTAATCAGTCACTTTCAGTTTTCAGCTGCTTTCTGGCGCTAATACTGGCGCGCGCGTTTCTGAGTAACAAACCCAGAGCTTCTCGACTTAGACTCTAGAGCAGCAGACTGAGGGGGCAGCAGACTGAGGGGGCAGCAGACTTAAGCAACGAGCGTGGAAGCCCGTACGCTGCATCAACAACGCTGCTGCCCCAACCTGCTGCCTAGGATTTCCAGTTCGCGAAGCCCCTCTCGAGGCCACTCTCCGCAGAGGTGATGGCCTCGAGTGGAGGTGGAGGCGAGGTGGAGGCGCCACGCTTCTGGGGGGCGTTGCCCTGGCCGAGCGTTGCCCTGGCCGGGCGTTGCCCGGGCATTACCCATGCGTGAGAGCAACGCCCCAACAAATCGGCACGTCGGACGTCGATTTGCTTGCTCAAGTTTGAGCAGGCAAATTCGGACGCCCGAACGTGATTTTGGCACAGGAGCACATGACACGGCCGGGTCACTTCGAATTTCAGTGGGAGTGAACTGTTTGAGGGTACTTCTGTACCGGCACATAACTCTGTCCCGGTTGGTCAAAAAATTAAAACTAAAAACACCTTTGCAAAAATAGATCCAAATAATTGCGGTAATACGGTATCTTAAGCTGCCTTGACACATCAGTAGCATGACTGGATGTGTGAAATAGGTCAAACCTGTGAATTGTAGGAGCTTCAACTGTGATCATTCGAGGAAAGTGTGTTGTGCTGTGAGTCGTTTCCGTCCATTTGTACAGCTTACTGTGACCACTCGGCCGTGTCCATGCTCGTGCAGATCCCTGATGCGGGCCCAGCTGGCGCCGGAGCACTGACGGTTGGTGGATCCAGCCACCAACAGCTGCCAAACGGTTGCCACGACGTCCCGGGTGCTTGCTGGGGTGCTCTGCAGTTTTTCTGCAGGTGCTAGAGTTTTCTCGGTGGACTGGCTCTCGAGCCCGATTTGCATGTTTTGCATTATCCGTCCACCGATCGATGCCGGACTTGTGCGTGTGACCAGTCGTAGCGTCCAGCTCGAGATTCTGCATCTCTAGGTTCAGACGGTGTTGCGTTTGGATGCCTGTGCGCAGAGTTGCGGCCAAAACAGTGGTTTTGAGCCGGTTTTAAGACAAACTGACACTGCCGCGTGCGTCACCCGCCGTGTGCCGCGGTAGGTATTTATGCTGTGTGTTTGTCAGTTGTCATTTCTTTCTGCATTACTAAGCTATTGGAGCTTATGAGACTTTGCGTGTCTCCCTAGCCAGATCCTTGCGGTTTCTTGCACCTGCTTGCTTGCTAGTGCGCTAGCTGACTGGACAGTGTCGCCACATCAGCAGCAGCAAGGTTAGGAAGCTTCCTAGCAATTTCTCATGGTATCAGAGCAGCGAGACTCCTCTCGCTGAGCTGCGCCGCAGAGACGCAGCACAGGCAGCAGCAGTGAGAGTCACCGCCGCCGCCACATCCTAGGACCCGTCGCAGCCGACGTTGGCAGCAGCGACGTCACCACGCAATCGCCACCACCGTAGCAAGTGGAGCTGCGGCAGTGACGAGATCCAGCAGCCACGCCGGCCAGCAGCAGCAGCACCGGGTGGCAGCAGCAGCCGTGTCT
>SZWC01004377.1:109894-132533 GCA_023375785.1 Penium margaritaceum
AGATTGACCTTGTGACCTTGCTTTTGCATGGCATGGATTTTTGTTGGTAATATGATCTAAACACCATTCAGCGATAGCAGGAGACCCGCAAATCTGGATTGATGGCTCACGTGACCCCTCCCACGTTGTTGACCACAGGGGTTCTACCTCTCTAGGAAATCAATCCGATGTGGCACGACTCGCTGAATCCACCAAAGTACTCAATGGAATTTATGCACACCATACTCGCATTTCTGAAAAACCAACGAGAAGCTCGACACATGGTACAAGCTTCAACGCTTGCATTAGCAGTCCAACGTGGGAGAGTATAGATGTCATTTTGGCAAAATCATCACCGGAAGCAACCTCGTCCCTGATGAACTCTACCTCTACTACAACAGCCTCAAGTAAAATGTCCAGTGAGCCATTTCCATTTTCATATGCCAATACGACCTTATGCGAATGATCACAACAATTGATTGCATCAACAATGACATCTATAATACTTTAATCCAGGAAACCAATGGCCGGCCATTCGAAGGCCGTAATCCATATCATGGTGGTAGAGAGCCGCAATCATTGGAAAACTCATCTCTGATGGAGATTGACTGCGTCAATCAAGGTGATCAATGGTTGTGTTCAACTTGCAAAAAGCCGGGTACATCTTACATGACTGTCGTAAACGTCAGTAGCAAGCCAAAAAGGAGGGGAGGGAGAGGGAGAGGGAGAGGGAGAGAGAGAGAGAGAGAGAGAGAGATAGAGAGAGAGAGAGAGAGAGAGAGAGACAGGACAAGGACAAGGTAGACGGCGGAGCTCCTGACTGGTCAAAAATATCTACGCCTACCGATTGTCCATTTGAAGGGCTTACATCACTATAGATGAGGGTTCCTTAGATCACACAGTTGAACGAGGAGTACGAGGACAACCAACTAACAATGATTCAATGAGCACAACCAAGGGTTTGTAAAAGTCGCAGAACGGTATCAAGACTACTTAATTGAGGAGATTTTGACCATTTCATCAACAACTTGATTCAAAAGCAGGATTTTACATAAAAAAAGGAATATTTGAAGAAGAAGATGTCGTTGCGTTGACGATGTGCTGAGCCACAAGGTTGAGGAGGATGCGAGCAGTGGTATAACGACCAATAGGTATGAAGGTACATTAAAATAAACTCCATGGATCTAAGGAAATCCCTTAACCAGTAGGTGTGCCTTCTAACAACAGCTGAGCCATCTGGCTTTTGCTTGCACTTCAGGACCCAACGAGGTGTGACTAACTTGCGCTTGCATGGCAGGTTGACAACATGAAAAAAATCGTGTTCCTTTAGGAAATCAAGCTCCTCTAGCATAGATTGCTCCCAGAGAACAGCACTAGCCACCTCTTGAGTCCAACACATAGTCATAGACTTAGGGGGGAGTAGGAAGAGAGCGCTGGAAGCATAGCAAGTAGCTACGTATCTAGAGATGGACTCAATTATGTTCTCAAACATGTCAAGAACTAGAGAATATCCAAAAGCCGTAATAGGCTCGATAAAATCAATGATGAGGCCAAGGGCGTCAAAACCAATCAGATGCATAGAGCATGCTATAGAGGGATGTGAGGCAAAGGAGGGGGCGACGTGCTCGGAGGAACTTTTTGAGGAGAGAGCGAAAGCCTCCCCTAATGCACGTAAGGCTCACGGTCAATAGAAACCTCTGTTCAAGGAGAAGGCAAAGAATTCGTGGACTCAAAGGGTCGATGAGCATCAATGACAGGTCGTGTAGAAGAGAAGGAAATGGTGATAGATGTAGATGACTCACGATGCAGTAGGGGAGGGGCCATGTGTATTCGACAAAGGCTGGATAGGAGACATGGACTCAGATGAAGACACTGATGGAGGTAGTGGTGAGGACTCTGATTTGGAAGACCTCAAAAGATTGGAGGAGGGAGAAGACCTACAGATTGCTGGAGACACGAGAGACATGGAAGAGGGCGCTGTGGATCCAAGAATATGTCTCTGATATTAGATGTTGAACAAGGAACACAAGGCAAGAGAAGACAAAGGAGCGTCATGAGACAGGTCACGTAGAATAGTGTCCCCAAAGAAGAGAGCATCATGCATCTCGAGGACACAACACCGGTTGGGATCACAGAAGCGCTAGGCCTTGCAATGAGCTGACATACCAAGGAAGAGACAACGATGGGCATGAAGAGAGAGTTTGCCCACATGCTCGTATTTAGGGAGCCGGACAACAACGACACAGTCCCAGTCACATGCAAGACAAAGATGAGCATGGTGACCGGACTATCATTCAAAAAGTGTCACATGATAGGGGAAGGGGACCATGGGGAACACTGTTCTAGACCCATGTCATGTAGTACATAGGCTCAAAAGAGAAGAGAGGCTCAAGACCAGAGGTAGAGAAAAGTGTGCGGACGCTGTCAACAAGGGTACGATTCCAACATTCAGAGATCCTATTTTCTTGGATGTGTAGGGAAACAATGCTCCAATACACATACCACGAGATGCATGAAAACGTGTAGTGGGACCTATGAACTTATCTCCACGATCAGAACAAAAGACATAAGGACGAAGACCGCAAGATAACTCGGCTTGGAGGTTCCAGAACTCAAGGACAGAACAGACATCACCTTTTTGACAAAGTGCAAAAGACTCTCTGTGTGCGAGAAAAAGCCATCAGTGGGACAAGGGTCCCATGAAATTGGAATGCAAAAAATCAATGAAATGGGAGGTGCAAGACTCAAAACAGATGTTCACAATAATACCCACCAACATCACAAGGCCAGTCGAACGAAGCGACACATGTCTGCCACTATGGCTGGAGGAGAAGTCAAAGCTGGGTCAGTGAGGGTCGTGAATGATTTGAGGCTGATCTCAAGGGCAAGAACACACATGTCCAAGAGAAAATGTCTTCCCAAGGACCCTCAAGGTGAACAATGCCCACACCCTCAATACTTGAGGGTGACAGTTGACAAGAACTGGTATGAGGAAAACAAATAGTGCCGATCTCACCAAGGGAGATGAAGGATGCAATTGTGATGTCATGTGGTGAGTGGAACTGCAATCAAGGATTGAGAGTCACTATACCCAAAAACAGGGGAAAAAATGTGACCGACAGAAATGGTGACAGAAGGTGGACTGGGAGGAGAGGACTGGCCACAGCTAGCAAGGCAGCGGGAAACTGTGATTGCCTGCCAGTCATCAATTGGCTGGATGTCATCAACAAGCAAGAAGCCCTGAACATGCCCACAACCAGACAATGTATCGTGGAGAGCACTATCAGAATTGCATGCCAGGGACCCCAGTCCATCTTGGACATGCTCATCTCCCCCATCACGAAGGCAATGATGATGTATGATGTTCACGACAGTACCCTTGAACTGATGCTCATCATCGCGGGACTGAGGCGCATTGACCACACCAGAAGACTTCCAGAATGATGAGAGCCATGAAGGAGGCAGGTATGGTCCAGACGGTGGACCAGAGAAGGGGGGCCCATCATAGGTCGAAGGCCACCCCCAAGGGTAGATAGGTTGGCCGACAGAAGCGGTGGTGGTATAGACGCCTGTTGCTGTGGTGGTGGTGGCTAAATGGTTGGAAGCGGAGGAAGAGGAAGCAGAAGAAGATGATGCTGCTTTGTTCTCCCAGCTAAGTGAGTCCATTGAGAATGCATGGTCGAGGCCAGGTAGGCATTTACTAGTGGCACGGAACACTTGTGACCAGAATGCCCAGATGCGCCACAGTTCCAGCACGTCACCGACCCTGGAACAGAGGAGGTGAATCAGGTGGAGTGACCCCTTGCCCTTGCCTTTACCACCTTGACCCCAGTTACACCCTTGCCCCCTTGAACCCAATTTTACCAGAGAGGTGGTGGCCATGGAGGAGGCGGAAGATGAGGTTACTTAAGAAGAGAAAGAGGAGGAAGTAGAAGGGATAGCACTAGTTGTAGTAGCCATGACAACACTACTAATCCTCTTGCTTTTGAGTGCACTCCACTATGTAACGAGGGGCTGGAAAGTGAACTCTGACAAAGTGCCAATACCATGAGGTCATCGGTCAGGACCGGGCTCAGAGGACAGACACTAGATCTCACTTGTTTTGATTTTGCAGAAGGTTTCAGACAAATACACGAATGAGACCATTGACAATTGGGTGGAAAACAGAAAGTTTCCTTGGTGCATCTGGGCCAAGGTCACGTAGAAGGGCAAGGTAGCACGCCTAGTAGGCAATGACGGTCTCATTATAACACATCTTAAGCAAGTTGGATTGTACAGTAAGCACACTTTGGGCAGCATGTCCAGTGACCATGTTTTCGTGCCTAATCAGAGAGTAGGCACCGACAAGGTTAGCAGATATGCAATGCAGTGGGTCTGCATTGTAAGATCCAGTCTTATCTGTGAGATTGTTAAGGCAGCCTGTGATGAGGGCACAGATGGCTCCGACAGCTTAAATGGTGGGACAACATCATGGTAGTACTCCCAGAGCTGTTCATCTTGGGCACAAGAACTGAAGCAAACTTCCCAAAATGCAAAAGTGACTGAGGTAGTGAAATATGGATGGGTGTGTTCAGAATCAGGCTAGCCATACTGTGGCAATGCAAGAGCGTTGGCAATGGATTTGCTAGCAGGTGTTGCTACAGCTATGGAATGAGTGGATGAGGGTGCCATGCCAGTGGGCATAGAAGTGGAAGTGGAGCTAGTGTCAAATACAGCAGCGACGCAGGCGGTGACAGAGGTACTTTCCAAGATAGGAGTTGGACTCGACATGATCATATAAAAAAATATTTGGCAAACAGAAGATGCCCTTTGGTATCACAGTACGCAGAAAGCACATCCTGGTGTTTATCACGAGCATGTTTTAGGTCAGCTTGAAGGGCAACATACAAATAATTACAAATAGACATGATGGCAGACAGTGCAATCTGCCCAGAAACTTTTGGCACATTCTCCCTGCCTTTGTGAGCATGGGAAAATATGAGTGAAGGTGTGGAAAACACCCCCTAGTGCCAAGACAGCCCAACCCAAGACAAGGAAGACCTAGTGGTGCACATAGTAAAGAGAAGAGAAGATACACACAGGATGAATGAAATATCCAAATCAGCTTACCAACCTTGTTGCGCTGTGAGAGAAGTGGTGTCAGTGCCAATGCAATTGATGATGCCAATATAGCTACAACAGAGGTTGAGGAGACGATCAGACACAGCTCTAGTGACAGCTGCTCCAAAGAAGGCGGAGGCCGCTGTTACTACTGACACCAGATGAAGAACATACTGTAAAGAGCTATGGGAGGATGATGCGCTGACGGTAGAGGTCCTGATTCCTACAACTGCAAACACAATAGCAAAGGGAGTCGTGGCCGCTGAAGATGTATTGAAGCATGCTACAGCTGAAATATGAGTAGCAATATTCATGGTTGTAACTACAAGAGTACCTAGGAGGATGGCAGCGAACGTGTAAGAATCCACTGCTCGGCTCGCTGCCATGCTAGCTGGTGCACGTGATGCGTGTGCAGATGTTGCAAACTTCGTGGCAACAGCAGTGCTAGCATGAAACACTTATGTGAAGAGAGAGATAGAAACCAGCAGCAGTGATACTGTAGAGGTTGGAGGAGAAGGAGGCTGATTTGGACCTGTCACTGTAGATGCTATTGGTACGGCTATAGCTCTAGGCTTTGACTCTGTTGTATCTCTAAGTAGTGGTGAAGACGGCCTGGCACTGCCAGATACAGTATTTTACAAGGTGGATGTTCTGCAGGCATTCGTGTTAGAGGCGGTGCATCTTGACGAGACAGAGTGTTTTCCTACGCCATGCCACACACTCATTCTAACTCTGTGTCCTCATGCGTGTGGTTTTTGGCCGGGTCATACTCCTCACCCAGACCATAGTCAAGAATAGAGTGGCGACATTCCAACTCCAAATCATGCTTTGGCTCCTCATTGTACATTGCAATTAGGTCAATCTGGTCCTGCTCGGCGATACATCCGGGCTTAGAATCAGGTGGCAACATCAGATTGACAATTCCAAGGGCAGAAGCTGAGAGCTGCTGTTGCCGGATGATAGTGGGAGCATGTGAGATAGCTGAGAGGGGCAGAAATATCACTAACAAAGTTTGATGGTTGCAATGGCTGTGGCAGTGGGAAAAACCAATATGGTCACTGCTTCACTGAAACTGATAGTTGAGCCTTATTGCTGCTGCTACCTTCAAACTGTGAACGGTGCTGTACGACTGTAATCACTGCTACACTGAAGCAATCGTGGATGTTGCCACTATTGCTCCACTGCTAAAACTGTAGTTGTTGCAATGGTGGTTGCACTGAAGCAGCTTTTGTTGCTGATGCTGCTATGTTGCTACAACAACTCCTAAATTGATTTAGTTGTGGCTGTCGCCGCTACTAATATGCTACTACTACCAATGTTTTACTTCGGTCGCTACTGTGCTAAAGCAGTTTCCCTCTTGGCCGTTGTCACTGTTGATCTATTGCTCCTGCTAAAGTGGTGGTTGCGTGAAGGGTGAACCCCTTAGGAGCGGGACGGACTGCTATTGCTTTCCTAGGGTTTAGCAACTCGGAATTCTAGTGTTAGGTTGTAGCCACCTATGCCCAGTTCTACACTAGTGCCTATGAGCGTGCAAGTGGGGAAGGAAGCAATGAGATTTTTACGATCCGTTGATGGTCTAGTGAGGGTGAGGCGGGAAGAGTGTTGTGAGAGTGTTGCAAGAGAACTGCTAGGGTACATGAGAGAGCTACGAGAGTGCAGTAGAGCACTACAAGAGTATATTGAAAAGACTATAGAGATGGAGCAATACAATGGCTTTTGTGTGTTGGGGAGTATGGTGACAGAGTAGTCATGTGCCGGATATATGGGGTGTTCGAATCCAACCTCCTTTTGTTTTGTCACATAGATTCCTCACACCTTGCTCTGATATAAATAAGTAGAATGGAATGACTAGGTATAAGGGAGAAAACAAAGACAATGAAAGTTGCTAGGGTGACACACATGCCATGGACAAATATATGAAGCACTTACCAAAGAAACACTTGAGTAAAATATAGAGAGAGGAGATTGAGCAAGAAGGTGTGGTTAATGAGGCCACCCATGCAACATGACCTCTTATGGGGGCCTGTATGCAATCCACGTTATCGAGATCAACCACTCAGATTTTTGGTCTGGTGGTGGCTACTCGTGCTGTTGCTGTTTGACCACCTAGTGGCCGTCAGAAAGCATTGCCCCTACGGATCAGTAACCCATAACTACCTCAAATGATCTCATCAACATGCAGAACAAGGATGTGCCACATTGGCTATGAGCGTATGTAGCATACACCTACTTCTTGTGTATATCTCCAAGAACGAGTGCTAATATCAATGTGTCAGCCAGAGTTCACCCAGTTTGGCATCAATGACCATCATGTAGTCCAACCTGCCCAATATCTTGACCACCAAAATCATTAATTCTACATTCTACGCATTGTTGGAGTTCTTGGACCCATAGATGTATGCATGGATGCAGCATCTTGAACTCCATGCGCGTTGGGACAATGCCTAGTTCATCCATGGAAGTGTGTGCGAGTGAAGTCAAGAGCTCACTTACATGGTTTCATATTCCACACCAACATGTAGTCTATGTCCAATGTGAATTGTGCATTTATCATCTCGTCTCATGGAATTGCATGTTAGGGCATATTTGGATAGTCCCATACGGGCCAAAAACATCACACAAGCATGCCACCGTGGACGTTTCAAGGTGGTTTGTGTTATCTTCGTTGAATGATGCTGAAACTACTGAGGAGGGACAAATTTGGACAATGATATGTTGCACATGCATGGACTACTGGTGTAGCTAATCGTATAACTTGGAGCAAGTGTTGATAAGGAAGTGTCATTTAGTGGTCAAGTTACAATACGTCGTGACTGTCAAGCTCCATGCGAGAGTACTTAAACATGCCCTTATTCTCTTTCCTTTCCCCTCTCGCTCTAAGTATTGGACTTTGTTTCCCTCCCACAAACATCAAGAGCCTCTCCTCACACAACTCTTGAAAGCCTAGTACCCCCAGGGAACGATTTCCCATAAAAAAACCATAAGCTCCCTGCTCTCGGCTTTGCCTATGTATCCCACGACCCTTGGGGTCAAGACTCCATCCGTGAAAGAAACATTGTGGGGCATGTAGGTCCATGCTAGATGAAACACGAGCTCTGGTGGTGAGTGAAAGAATTGCAAATCCTTAAAACTAGTTTGTGTGTTCTAGACTGGCCAGTCTAGAACACATAAAATAAGAAATAATGGAGAGAGTACGAGCCACGCATTGGGCTTATGTTACAAGGGTTTGTAGCTAGCCCGCCAGGCCTTGTCATCTCCGCTGCACTAACATGTATGGACAGGAAACATATAAACCAAAAAAATTGAAACCAAACGAGACACGTCTCCTGAGACACCATAACAGGTCACGGAGTACCCAGGCCTCCAACATCAGGAAAATACAAGATATGCCTGAAACATTTCTTAAACTCCACGGTAGCATGCTATCACCACCGGTTGTTGTGATGTGAGCCCTTGTCATCTGTTCTTAAAGCTCACTGTGACTACTAGACTGTGTCCATGCTTGTGCAAATTCCTCATGCGGAACCAAGTGGTGCTGGAGAACCTGCGGGTATTGGCTCAACACACCGGCAGCTGCTAGACAGCTCCCTCGGAGTCCACGGGACATGTTGGAGTGCTCTGCAGTTTTTCTACGGTCCCTAGAGTTTTCTTGGTGGACTAGGTCTTGAGCCAGATTTACATGTTTCACAATGTACTTCCACCAATTGATGTTGGACTTGTGCGTGTGACCAGTCGTAGCATCTGGCTTGAGATTTTAGGTTCTCTAGGTTCAGACGGTGTTGCATTTGGATGCCCGTGCGGGGAGTAATTGCCAAAACACATATTGTGGACCGGTTTTAGGACAAATTGACACTGCCCTGTGCGTCACCCACTGTACACCACGGTAGGTATTTGCGTTGTGTGCTTGTGAGCTGTCATTCATCTCTCAAATATTGTGTTCGTTATCCGTGATGATGCTTGTGGAGGAACTGAATCTGCTTCTGATGAGGATGGACCCGACAATACTGATAGGGTTGACAATTCACAGATTTGTGCTATCTGTAGTTATTCCTATTCCTCTATTGAACATCTACTAGAGGCAGAGTGCTCTGTGGCCTGTCGCTCTGTATCGACGGTAGGTCGTGAGGCGAGTGGCAATTTGATAATTGATTATGGAACCACCCATCACATAACCCCTTGCCATAATGACTTTGTGGTCTTTGGTCCCGGTGTCACTTCAATCTGTTTATACAGGGTCTAGTCAGTCATTGCCTTTCCACGGCGTCGACGTGGTGCATGTCGATGGTCCATCTGACCGCTTGTATATTTTGGATGTGTTTTTTTGTCCTTGCTCTTAAGCTCAACGTGCTCTCTCTTCCTACTTGTACCAGGACAGGTGTTTTTGTTGAGCACTCTGATGACTGTGCCACATTGAATTCCCTTGACACTTGTGTTGTTTTTCTTTGTGCCTCACTTGTTGATGACCTGTATCATTCTTTTTGTTGCACTCCTTCTGCCTCTTCTCCTTCCTTCGCATCTGCACCTGTGTTTGTCACTGGTGGTCTCTCCCCTGAGCACAGGTGTTTGTTGCACCGCTGCCTTTTCTAGGTGAGCTTAAACGCTATGTCCAAGCTCCTTTAGACTCAGCCAGCCCTCAGACTTGAAGCAGCTTCCTTCGAGAAGCCGCCAGAGACCGTGTATCTGCTCAAAGTAAGATGCATTACTAGACTTAACCTGAATCCACCTCTTGGGCACTGTGCCTGCTCCAATCGGTCCACTCGGATCTTCTCGGTCTCCTACTTCTTGAGTCTCTCTCAGATCAAGGTCAATTAGGTCTCACCCTAAGTGATGTTTTCACCCGGATGAGCTGGGTCAAGAATCTCAACTACACGAATGATGCCATCCTAGCAATTTGCATGTGGTTGGTGATGGATAAGGGCAATCTTTTCACAACCTTCACACATTTTGCTCCGATCATGGTGGTGAGTTCTTAGGCGAGATGGATACCTTCTTCGATGAGCACGGATATTTTCACCAGCTCTCCGCCCCTACTTTCTTATACTTGTATAGCGTGTCTGAGCGCTGGAAACACAACATGGAAAATACGGTCCATGCGATGTTCTCTGAATGCGGTCTTCCGTAGTCCATTTCCTTTGAGGGGTTCTCCTACATGACATGGGTCTAGAACCACCAGTTTCTCAGTCCTCTTTCAAACCATGTCACTTCATACGAGCTGTGGTTTGGCCATCGTGACAACCTCTATCTTGCTCACATCTGGGAGTCTCTACCCAACATCTAGTACACCGAGGACCAGCAGGCGTCCAAGGTCTAACCTCATGGTAATAAATGTATGCCTTCCTTGGCATTTCCCTATGGTTAAAGGCCTAGCCTTTTGGGACCCTGCTTGCCAACACATCGTCAAGTCTCGAGACGCTATCTTCTTTGAGATGACATGTCCAGCATTCTCTCGCTAGTCACCAACCACGTTCCCACCTATGTGGCTTCTCGGCAGATGGGGGAGTCTAGACCTATGGGTGGGTCCATTTGGACCACCTCTCCTGGGGTCTGATCTCCACCTAATGACGATCGCGTCATTTTTTCTGTCGACGATCGTGCCATTTTGGCTGACGGTCTAGTAGCCTCTTCGGTACCCTCTGGCAGACCTGCTCCCATGCCAGTGTCCGTCCCCTCTGGCACATCTGCTCTCATAATAATGCCAGTCCCCTTTTGGCACATCTGCTCCCGTGCCAGTTTTAGTCCCCTTTGGCAAACCTGCTCCCGTGCCAGTGTCGGTCCCCTCTGGCACACCTACTCCCATGCCAATGTTAGTCCCCTCTGGCAGACCTGCTCCCATGCTAGGACCGATCACCACAGGCACAACTGTGCCTATGCAAATTTCCTCTGGCACACATGGTCTCGTGCCAGTGGTAGTGTCCGTAGTCACACCTGGTCCTCTGCCTACACCTGCTTCTCCCGTGGTTGAGCCTGCACTTGTCCATGATCGCCCTTCATCCTCTCTCTTTCCCTGCGACCTATAGCCCATACGGCTGTGGACCAGTCACGTACTATGCATCCAAAGGTGAACCCAGTGGCCGTCTTTGACCGCTGGCCTCAAGGAATCAACGCACAACTGACTCAGAACCCATACTTCTTGTTGCAGTGTTCAAAGTGGAGACCCTAGCACAAGGGCTCTTGACGTGAGTCTCTATGCAAACTACACTAAGGTGTACCCAGCGTGTCTTGACAGTCACGAGTTGGTCTCCAAAGAGTTCTCGAATGCTTGCGATGTCGCAGGCGACATTGTCCTGGTTAGGCCATGTCCGGAGGTGTGTGTTTTAGCCACCCGGAACTCTCCATTGGTGGTGCCTGATCCATGCACGTTGAAGGAGGCACTCTCAGCTCAGGTTGCAAAGGTATGGCATGATCCTTGTGAGGATGAGTTGAAATCCATCAGTGAGTATGATGTCTATGAGGTTGTCGACCTCCTGCCGTGGGAGAAGGCTGTATGGAACAAGTGGGTCTTTTGTAAGAAGGTGAAGCCTGATGACACACTAGATCGCTACAAGGTCGTTTGACAACCAAGGGGTTCTCACAGGTTGAGGGTGTGGATTTCAATGTAACCTTTGCACCCGTTGGACAAATGGCTACCGCTCGCTCTTTGTTCAAGGTAATTGCTCACCATGACTTCGAGCTGCACCAGATGGATGCGAACATCGCGATCCTTCTACAGAACCCTGGAGGAGGAGATCTACATTGTCTAACTATCTGGCTTTGAGGTCAGTGACAAGGTTGGGTACTCGCTCAAGGCCTTGTACGACCTAACGCAGTCACCTTGATGCTGGAACCATGACATCACCGGCACACTCACATGTAACGATTATGAGCAGAGTGACACCGACCCGTTTCTCTTTCTGAGATGGACTGTTGAGAGCTTCAAACCTATTCTGGTCGACGAGGATGACCTCATGATCGTGTCTCCTTTGATGGAGATCATAAAGGAGACCAAAAATTGTCCTTTATGATGGACCTTGATCCTATAGTTGTTTTCCTTAAGATGGAGATCGTGCACAATCATTAGAAGCGGACACTCTTACTGCACTAGGCATGCTACGACTTCGTTGTGGGGGAGCAATTTGCTAACGTCCTTGGTTCAGTTCCACCTCAATCACACTTGAAAGATAGGATGCCCTGAAGATGAATGATCTAGGATAGATTGGGAAGACATTGGATGTGACCTTGTACTTGTGCCTCATTGGCTCTCTGATGTAGTTGACCACGACCACATCGTTTGACATTGCCTTCGTCGTCAACCTCCTTGCACAGTTCTTCGAGTGTCTTCCACCAAGAGCCCTCCATACGGCTATGCGAGTGGTAAGGTCTGTGGTTTTCACATCGTACGTCAGACTGTGCCCTCGACGATGGTGTTTAGTAGCAGTCGATGGCTACACAGAAAGTGACTAGGCCTGGAGCCTTGATGGGCGCAGTTGGACTGGCTACGTGTTTTTTTTTGTGTGGCATCACTCTGTCATGACGTAGTGGCAATCAGGGTTACATCACATGTAGCTTATCCGAGGCTAGTTATGTTGTGTTGGGGTCTAGGGCTACTGAGGCAATGTGGTTGTAGCGCTTGTCTCATGAGTTACGTGAGTCACAGGCTCGGATCATTTTGCACTGTGACAATCAAAGTAATCTTACCATTGTAGAGAAATCTGATGTGTTTCATGCATGCACAAAGTACATTACTGTTGACCATCACGTTGTCCTTGCTCTTCTAGAGTGACAAGTGATCTATGTCATGTGGGTAGGCACGGGCATGCAGCGGGCTGACCTCCTGACCAAGACATTGGCACACGTAAGTTTATGGTGGCCATCCATTTTTCCGGGCTTCACCCTTTGCCTTCGGGTGTGTGTGTCTTGAAAACTGAGGATCTCCATGCGCACTTGTATCAGTTGTGCACGTATCTCCACATGTGTACCATTGGGTCGTGGAAGAGTGTTGTGATGTGAGCCATCCCCGTCTATTTGTGTAGCTTACAGTGACCTCTCGGCGGTGTCCATGCTCGTGCAGATCCTTTATGTTCATCCAACAGGTATAAGAGCATTAACGGGTGGTGGCTCCACATACCAGCAGCTCTTAGATAGCTCCCATGAAGTCTCGGAGGCTTGTTGGAGTGCTTCGTAGCTTTTCTACAGCCGCTAGATTTTACTCAATGGATTTCCTGTTGAGCCCAATAGACACTCCATTTTGCATTGTGTGTCCATTGATCGATGTCGGACATGTGCATGCAACTCAAAATTTTGCATCTCTAGGTCCAGTTAGTGTTGTGTTTTGATGTTTGTGTGCAGAATTACGGCCAAATTAGTGCTAGAATCTATGCAGCAGGTTGAGGCAGCAGCGTTGTTGATCCAGCGTGCGGGCTTCCACGCTCGTTGCTTAAGTCTGCTGCCCCCTCAGTCCGCTGCTCTAGAGTCTAAGTCTGTGAGCTCTGGGTTTGTTACTCAGAGTTGCGTGCGCCAGTGTTAGCGCCAGAAAACATCTGAAAACTGGAAGTGACTGATTAGCAATGAAGAATGAACAACAATGGGAGACACCTCAAGTTCTAGCTCCCCCCAACTCTGTAGAGCTTGTTACTCAGATCGCCAGCCAATCAGACAATAGCTCTATCTTCAGGCTGGCGGGTTTTCTCGGTGAGGCCTGCCAGACGGCAGACAGCCCAAAACCCGAGCGTCATCCGTTTTGCCTGGAAACTGGACCATACCATAATACCGACGCTGCGAACCCAGCCGTACGGTCAGAAACAGCTAGAAAAATAGCAGCAAAGAGTTATGACTGCCCGAACCCAGGTAGTGCCTATGTTGGTCCAATGTGCCAAACAGTGCCCCGCAATATGAAACATGGACCCAAGGTAGAGCATGACGCTAGAGACACAACATCACAATCAGATCCAGTACCACAAGCACGCAGACGGCCTCTGCAAAGGGCAATGACCGCCGGCGGCTGGACCGCCAAGGAGGCCTGCCGATGGAGCTGAGCACGTTGACGTAGGGAGGAGGCTCCAATGAATTGCGAGTATGCCTCAGCGTGCGTCGGCTCCACCGGACGACACTCCAGCGGCGTCAAGTGTCGCCGATAGTCATCTGCACGCCAATGTACACAAGCCGGGAGGACACAACAGAGTACAATGAGAGACGCGGAAAAACCAACACTCCCCCATGACACACAGGCATAGTGCACATGGACGGGCAGCATCACATGCGACGGACAAACTCCCCCAGGGCACATGGATACGGAAGCGAGGACAAAGGGTGCAACTCACGGACGCACGCCGACTGAACTCACAGCCTTCTTGAACGAATCGTGCTTCAATGCCTTGGTTAAGAAGTCAGCCAAGTATCGTGCTGTCTCAACCCACACAATACTGATGCTACCGTCATGCAACAACGAATGCACATAGTGATACTCATCATTGATGTGCTTTGTGTGTGTATGATGCACGCCGTCATTGTCGGCGATGGCCATGGCACTCTCATTGTCATAATGCAACGTGATGGACGCGACGGGCTGATGCAGCTCGGACAACAGACGACGCACCCACTCGCTCTCACATGCGCCTGAACCAAGGGCTATGTACTCAGCCTCAGCGGTGCTGTGTGCAATGCACCCCTGCTTGCCACAACGCCAGGACATTGCTGTGCCGCCAACCAAAAAGATCCAACATGTGCGGCTCTTACCGTCAGGACTGCCGGCCCAGTCACTGTCGGTGTAGCCCACTGCGACAATAGACGACTGTCGGCGGAACATGAGAGCTCACCGTGGAGTCGAGACGACATAGCGCAGTACTCAGATCACGGCCTCGAAGTGGAGGTGATGCGGATCCTGAGAGAACAAAGCCAGGAGGTTGACGGCGAACGCGATGTCTGGTTGCGTCATCATCGCCAGGAACATGAGTGACCCGATGACGCGCAAATACACGATCACGTCTACTGGCTCCCCCACCATAGTTGGATCGGAGCTTTTGAGCATCGCCTGACCGTCGGGCGACATGGGTGAGGATGCTCTCGGCACAAGGGACAAGTCCTCAGAGAAGCGTCTGGGAAGGGTGCTGACGTAGGCAGCCTGATGGACATGCAGTATGCCCGTCGAGCGATCATGCTCAAGCTCCATGCCCAGAAAGACTCGCACTGGCCCGAGGTCCTTCATCTGGTAGGCGGCGTGCAGCAGGTCCTTGACCCGCTTGATGGGAGCCGCATCCGGTGATGCAATGAGCAGGTTTTCGACATAGACCAAGACGGCGACGAGCATCTGACCTCGCGGGCTAATGAACAGCGCGGGATCGGCAGAGCTGCGAAGGAGGCCGCCGCTCAGAAGCGTACGGCTGATCTCCTGGTTCCAGCAGCGCGGTGACTGCTTCAAGCCATAGAGGGGTTTCCACAGCTTCCAGACCTTGCCAGAGTCGTCGTCAAAGCCCGGGGTCTGCACCATGTAGATCTCCTTGCCCTCCAGTGAGCCATGGAGGAAGGCGTTGCTCACATCCATCTGATGCAGTTCCCACCCATGCTATGCAACCGGGCTGAACAACGCCTGGTTGGTGGAGAACCGACCGACCGGAGCGAAGATCTGGGCATAGTCGATCCTAGGTATCTGAGCAAATCCCTTGGCCATGAGATGGGCTTTGTACTTGTCCATAGACCCGTCTGGCTTCCATTTCCGCCGGAGAACCCACTTGGCGCCGATGGCATTGCGGCCCGGGGGAAGGTCGATGAGCTCGTAGAGGTGATGTTGCCGGATGGCAGCTAGTTCATCGGCGCACGCCGCGTCCCAATGTGTGGCCTCTGGAGACGCCCGAGCCACGCACAGGGTGGCTGGGTCCTCTGGTCGCTCAGTGGGGCGGATAGTGAGGGCATGCGCGTTTCGTGCCCCTGGTGGCAGCTGCGTGAGTGAAGCCATAACGACATTCTGGTGTTCCTGATGGAGCAGGGCGTAGTCCAGAGTTCACCCTGGATGTAGGTCCGTAATGAAAGACAGTGTGGCCAAACCAAGTGCCTTGGTGCCGGGGTCCCCACTCACGACCGTGGGAGTGGAGCCACGTCTCCGAGGCATTGGATCTGCATCTCCCCCAGGGGGTGAGGGTGAGAGGACGTGCAGTGGTGGCCTGAGTGCTAACTGTTGGGACCCTAAGTCTGAGGCTCCCGCCTGGACCGCGTGTGTAGGGAGCCGACACGGACGGGGGAGCCTGCTCTGAGGGACCGACAGACATAGATGGGGCGGCTGGCCCGGAGGGGCCGGCAGACATTGATGGGGCAGCCGGCCCTGAGGGGCTGGGGGACACGGATAGGGCAGCTGGCCCTGAGGGGCTATCGGATACGGATGGGACAGCCGGCTCTGAGGGGCTGGCGGACACGGATGGAGCAGCCGGCCCTGAGGGGCTGGCGAACACGGATGGGGCAGTCGATCTTGAGGGACTGGCGGACACGGACGGAGCAGCCGGCACTGAGGGGCTGGCCGACATGGGCAGGGCAGCCGGCCCCGAGGGGCTGACGTCCACAGACGGGGAAGCTGGCCCCGAGAGGCTCGCGGACACGGGCGGGGCAGTTGGCCCCGAGGAGCTGGCGGACACAGACGAGGCAGCCGGCCCCGAGGTGCTGGCGGCCATAGACGGGGAAATCGGCCCTGAGGGGCTGGCGGACATGGACGGGGCGGCCGGTGAAAGCGGGTCTGTGGACGCTGGCGATGGACCACTCGGATACGGGAAGACGGAGAACGGACTCACCACTCCCCCACACGAAGAGAGGAACATCGATGCACCTGAGCGAACCAGGTCGCGGGGAAACAGGTCCACAAAGAAGAGGGCATCCCGGGACTCGACAATGCAACGGCGAGCGGGATCCGAAAATCGCCAGGCTTACGACTGACGGGAGACGCAGAGGAAGGTGCACGGGTGACCGCGAGGGTCGAGCTTGCCACCCTGGTGCGGGGCAGGCAACCAGACGATGGCGACGCAGTCCCAGACACGGGCTGGACGCAAGTCGGCGCGTTCTCCACACCAATGCTGGTATGGGGTGGACTGATGAGGAATCGGTCCATGGGGAATCCAGTTCCAGACCCATGTCATGTAGGTCATGGCCTCAAAGTAGAAGCCGTCAGAGGCGTCGGATTTGACCCGCATGGTACGGACGGCGTCGGCCATGGTGCGGTTCCACCGCTCAGAGACCCTGTTCTGGGCGGGCGTGTAAGGCACCGACGTCTCATGATGGACACCACGGGAGGCAAGGAAATGAGTGGTCTCCCCCAGAAACTCGCCCCCGCGATCTGAGCGGATGCGGTAGAGGGAGCGACCACACTCGTGTTCGGCGTGGACAAGCCAATCCCGAATGGTGGGCGCGACGTCGCTTTTCTGCCGCAGGCAGAAAACCCAGTGATAGCAAGAGTAGTCATCCGTAAGGGTCAGAACGTAACGACCGTGCTCGATGACAGACTCTGTTGGGAGAGGACCCATGACGTCAGAGTGGACGAGGTCGAGCGGGGCGGACGCTCGAGAGGCAGAGAAAGGGTAGGTGGAACAGTGCATCTTGCCCTGAGCGCAATCGATGCACTGAGGGGCACGACAGATGAAAGGAGGCTGAGTCAAGACCCGTGGCTGGTTGTATGCAAAGCATGCTGTCAATAGCGGCAGAGTTGACGTGACAGAGGCGGCGATGCAGAAGACGCGTGTGCTGTGGAGACAATGTGCTGGTGACGAACACGTGACCAGTGTCAGTCGACGAAGAGGAGACAGAGGTGGGAGCAGACAGGCGCGGTACATGCCACAAGTTGCCGCGGACGATGGCATACAGGACAACACGACCGGACGGACGCAACGACACAGTACCCACGCCACGTGAATGCAAAATTTCCATGCTCATGCGATCAAGGGAGGTGACAGACAGGAGGCTAAGCTGAAGGCCAGGGACGAAGAGATCACCATTCAAGAAGACGTCACCCGCAGGGCCACGGAAACAAACGACGCCGACACCACGAACGGGCAAGACCTCACCAGATCCCGTCCGAACCCCGGTGACATCGGTGACAGGACCAAGCACACTGAAGGCATTGCGCAAGGCCGTCATGTGATGCGTGGCCCCAGAGTCGATGATCCAGGTCTCTGACGGATCCTGGACCAAAGAGGCCAGGTCGTTGACAGTCACATTGCAATGGGCGAGCGATGCTGACGAAGTGGACGAAGGTGCAAATCGCGAGTGCCAATCACTTAGCCAGGCAACATCGTCTCAAAGAGGAGCGGGAGAAGAGAGGACAGCACAGGACGGGATAGGCGGAAATACAGGCCATGTGCGCAGCAACGACTCTGTCATTCAAGGCGGGGAGGAACTGGCAACGACGCAACTTGCACTTCCCTAGGGAGGAGGGCGAGTAAGTCCGAGTTGGAAGGCGATGAACTGCTCTTGCTGGCGCTCGCGAGCAGAGGGTGCGACGAAATATACCGACTGTGGTGTGACGGTGCTAGAGTCAGGAAAGGGAGAGGAGGAAGCCAGTGACGGAGTAGCAGGTATGGACAGCTGTGAAGGATGTTGAGGTGGGGCCGTCACAAGTGGCGTTGATGTGTCAGGAACAGCGGAGGCTACGGTGCTGGTGGCAAGGCGGCGCTCGCGCTGGCGACGCATGGTGGCGATGACACGAGCCTCCTCAGTCGGAAGCGGATACGTGTACCATCCCGGTCCAGACTGGCCACAGTTATGGCAAACAAGGTTGGCACTGCCAGATCCGCTGGTCTGTTGCTGAGTGCCCTTGCCCTTTTTGCCCTTCTTCTTCTTCTTGGTAGAGGAGAAGACGCCGGAGGATGCTGCTATTGTTGGGGCGGCGATGGTTACTGACGCGATGGCAGGAGCGGCGACGGCAGGGGCGGCGACGGCAGGGGAGGCGAGGGACTCCGTGCGATGGATGTGTGACTCCTGATGAGCTTTCTCAATGCAGAGGAGGAGCTCGTACGCCCAGGACAAGAGAGTACCCTTGACGGCCATCGCCTCGAGAACGTCCTGAGAGTAGTGGACAAAGACGTTGAAGAAGGAGGCGGTGGCGCCGTGCTTGATGGTCAGGAGCATAGAGAGGGGAGGTAGCGCGGCGTCTCTAAGGCGGCGGAGTAGGTCCTCTACACGCTGCCAGTAGGAGGTGACCGTCTCAGTCTCCCCCATGCGAAGGGAGTTGAACTCCTAGAGCAGATGGCTGGTCTTAGCATCGCTGGACAAGTGATGAGGGCGAGTGAGTACGTGCCAGGCCGTTGCTGGGTCAGGGAGGGCTCTGGTGGTGAGGTCGTCGAGGAAGGGCTCGAAGGCGAGGCGTGAGGCTGGAGGGACGACAGGGCGAGAGCACGCACGGCGCGACCGGCATTATAGACCTGGTCGGCCTGGGTGTTGTCGAAGGGCAGAACGTAGTAGGGCCATAAGCCCTCACCCTGTGCCCAGATCCGGAAGCTGAGTTCCCAGCTCCGAAGTTGGTTGCCAGCTTGAAGCGGTGGCGGTGGGGTTTCGAAGTCCTTTGGCCTGCGACCAGCACCCAAAGTGGGGCCTAGGACTGACGTCACCGTCTTGTGTTGGCGTAGGGTGTGTTGTTGCGCCAGGTATTGTGTGGCAAAGGATAGGGCCGGGCTCGTGTATCCCGGCGGAGCAAACGACGCTTGCTACCGTTGGTGCGGCTGTTGTGGGGGAGACTGCTGCTACAGTGGTGGCGGCTACTGCTGCTGCTGCCACTGCTACGGCAATGGTGGCGGCGGCAGTTGTAGTGCCGCGAGCTGCTGTGTCAGAGCTGCGAGCTGCTACGAAAGAACGGCGAGCGGATCTGTCAAGGGAGAAGGATTGACGACAGATTGTGCAGGGTGACGCTGCAACCGCTGCTCCTGCTTTTGCTCCTGCTGTTGCTGCTGCTGCTTCTACTGCTACTGCTGCTGATACTACTGCTGCTGCTACTTCTACTGCTCCTCCTTCTGCTGTTGTTGCTGTTGCTGCTGCTGCAGCTGCTATAGCTGCTGAAGGAAAGGGGGACGAGCCCCCCCATGAGAGGAGGACCCCTCCTCGCTAGGACTAGTGTGCATGTTTTAGGCGTGTTCCCCTTTTGTTTTGTTTTTTTTCTCTTTGTGCTGCTGACGTCAACAATGACATCAGCGGTGTTGTCAGTCTAAAAAGTCTGACTTTAGCAAATCTTGTTTAGAATCTGCAAGATTGCCTCTTTTTTTCTTTTTTTTTATTCATGATGTCAGCGGTGACATCAGCTAAACGACTGCTGACATCAGTAACGGCTGTTGCTGAGGCCTTTGCTACTGCAGCTGCTGCTGTAGATGCGGCTGCTGCTGTTGAAGCAGCTGCAACTGCTTCTGCTGCTGCTGTTGATGCAGCTGTTGTTGCTGCTGCTACTGTTGTCGATTCTGTAGCTGCTGCTACTGCTGATGCTGCTGTTACTGCTGTTGCTACTGCTGCTACTGTTGACAGTTGTTGCTACTGCTACTGACAGCTGCTGTGGACTTCTGCTGCTGCTACGAGCTACTACTGCTGACAACTGCTGCTGCAAGCAGCTGCGGCTTGCTGCTGCTGCCAATGCTCGTTGCTGTTGCCTACCGCTGCTGTTGCTGTAGGCTGCTGCTGCTGCTTGCTGGTGCCAGTCACTATACTTGGGTGACGTGCGTCGTTGTTTGTTGATGTCAGACGTGGCCTGCCGCTCACCTCCTCGCGTCAAGTGAGGGGGTCAGTGCTGCCGGAAAACTCCGATAGCATTTCCCCTGGCCCAGTGGCCGTGGGAAAATATCTGACGCCGCCACCAGGCGGGTCAATGCTGCCGGAAAAAATCCGGCAGCATTTCCCCTACACTGGCGTGTATGGGGGTCCGCCTGCATTGTCTGGCACCTGTACGCCAGTCTTCTGCTGCTGCTGTTACGCTCGAGCTCTGATACCAAGCTAGAATCTATGCAGTAGGTTGAGGCAGCAACATTGTTGATGCAACATGCGGGCTTCCACGGTCCTTGCTTAAGTCTGCTGCCCCCTCAGTCCGCTGCTCTGGGTTTGTTACTCAGAGATGCGCACGCCAGTGTTAGCGCTAGAAAGCAGCTGAAAACTAGAAGTGACTAATTAGAAAGAACAACAATGGGAGACCCCTCCAAGTTCTAGCTCCCCCCCAGCTCTGTAGAGCTTGTTACTCAGATCACCAGCTAATCAGAAAATAACTCTATTTTCAGGCTGGTAGGTTTTCTCGGTGAGGCCTGCCAGACGGTCGACAGCCCAAAACCCGAGCGTCATCCGTTTTGCCTAAAATCTGGACCATACCATAATACCGACGCTGCGAACACAGCCGTGCGGTAAAAAATAACTAGAAAACAGTAGCAAAGAGTTATGACTGCACGAACCCAAGCAGTGCCTACGCTGGTCCAATGTGCCAAAGAGTGCCCCGCAATATGAAATATGGACCTTGGGCAGAGCATGACGCTGTAGACACAACAGCACAGTCAGATCCAATACCACAAGCATGCAGACGACCTCTGCGGAGGTAGTGACCGCTGGCGGCTCGACCGCCAAGGAGGCCTGCCGATGGAGCTGAGCACGTTGACGTAGGGAGGAGGCTCCAGCGAATTGGGAGTAGGCCTCAGCGTGCGTCAGCTCCAGCGGACGACACTCCAGCGGCGTCAAGTCTCGCCGTCAGTCATCTGCACGCCAATGTACACAAGCCGGGAGGACACAACAGAGTACAATGAGAGACGCAGAAAAACCAACAATTTGTGGTTTTGGGCTGGTTTAAAGACACATTGACACTTCCTCATGCCTCACCTGTTGTGCGCCGTGGTAGGTGTTTGTTCTGTGTGTTTCTCAGTTGTCACTCCTCTCTTTGTTACTAAGCTATGGGAGCTTATGAGACTTAGCGTGTCTCCCTAGCCTAACACTTGTTGTTTCTTGCACCTTCTTGCTTGCTAGTGCGCCAGCTGACTGTGTCGCCACGTGAACAGCAATAGGGCTAAGAGGCTTCCCAGTAGTTTCTCCATGACATGCTTGAAACACGTCCAAAATCCACGATAGTATGTTAGCACCACCGGTACACCAAGGTTACACAAGTTTGGCCTTTTGAGACGATGGAACAAGTCACCGGAAATTTGACTCTTTGGCACGTATAAACCACATATGACAGATTCAAAGCCTGTAAAGACACAACCAACCAATATTGGGAGTGTTGAAGTGCTAGTACATATCTTCGCATACCTGGGCCTGAACCATAGGGAGAAAACACAACCTGTCAGATATAATATGTGTGTAGTAATCATTGGGTCTTTCGAGGCATTGGTAGACACCACATCGAGTGCCCGGAATTGGAAATAATTTAGGGCATGCAGGCCCATGCAAAAACGAACATGAGCTCTGTGTGTGAGTGCGATGCAAAACGGCAAGAATTTGGCTAAGTCTGGAACGCTGAATATAAAGAACAAGGAGAGAGTACAAATGAGCCCCTAGCGGGCTTAAGTAGGGGCGCCGGCAGCTAGCCGCACCGGGCCCCGTCACCCCCGCTGAGCCGAAACGGGTCAGCGGGGAGAACGCACTGCGTACACCATGATAA
>SZWC01004377.1:153350-175435 GCA_023375785.1 Penium margaritaceum
GGAGGACGGGATCAAAGGAGGGGGGAGGTTGGAGGACAAGAGCGAGGGAGGGGGGGAGGGGGGACGAGAGCAAGAGAGAGGGAGGTGAGGGGACGGGACCGAGGGAGGGGGAGGGGGGAGGAAGGGAGCAAGGGAGAGGGAGCAAACAGGAGAGGGGTAGGAGGCAAGAGCGGACGGGAGAGGGGAGAGGGGGGTCAAACTATGTGCGATGAAGGGGGGAAGCAGACGTGTGCCATGGTAGCACCGATGCGCGCCAAGGGGGAAACGCTTGAATCACGCGCAGGGAACACCGGAAACGCTAGAAACGTAGGAAATGCCAGACACGCTTGAAACGAAAAAAAAGTGACAAAATGCCATAGAAATGCGAGAAACGCCAGAAAATCAAGGAAGGCCTAAGAGACGCCAAGACTCCACGGAACCCTGCCAGTGTAGACACTAGAGCCGGTGAAAAAGGGTCAACAAGATGGAGGGGATTACACTACGCAAGGCAGAAGTGAAAGCAGATTTTGGTTTGATGTCGGGTGGCTTGATGCCATGTTGAGAATGATTTTAGATCAAGAACTAAAATCATCTAAGAACAGACAGGCATACATGTGCACGTGTTTGCACAACGGGAAGAAGTGCACCATCCTAGTTGGATTTGCGCGCATGTCCTAACGGCTCCAAGCCTGCTGACACAACAGTTTATGGTCGTTGTCCACTACCGGCTCCAAGTTGGGGAAAATCCGGCTCGGGGCAATCTCATGACATGGCCTGCCTCACTGGCTAAAAACACGACACTACACATCACTGACTAGTTTAACATGGCAGCATAAGTATGGATGGTGGATACCCACATGCATCACAGGTCAACACAACCCATCAAAATGCGTCCAAAAAAGTACACAACTAGTTTAACAATAACAAAGTCCAAAATTTCCACATGGAGGCCTAAACCATCCAGTCCCTTGATATATCTAATCACTCTAATTTTTTCTCACCATTCACAAAAACAAAATAAAAAAAATCAGTCAATTTAGCTCATATATATGTTCGAAAGGTCTGATGAAAAAAGATGATGACAAAGCTATGTTAGTATATATGCATTTGAATCAAATACAATGATATATTTCATACATTTAACATAGAACATTGTTACTTAAAGTGATCACAATGTTTTTTCAAGTCCAGACAGCCCAATTAGAATAATTTCAAGAAAGGCAACATCTAAATCATGTAAACATATTATAGATAGGTTTTCATCAGTTCAAAACTGAAAAACGTGCATAGAACTGTAGAAAACAATGGAACAATTGAGTGCTTCTACTTGATGAATTTAAAACCTTGAATCTACTTCATAAGATTACTAGTCATTATTCCTCATTGGTGTACTCTAAAATCGAATTCAACCTTCAATTTCATACCCTTTTCAACTTCAGAAGTCGACAGAAAAGGAAATATTCTTCTAAGGAGTTCCTCGCTTTGATCTTGATACACTTAAAAAAACAAGTCAGTATTGTTTTCATCACAAAGAGCATAAACCACACAACGTTAAGTTTTCAATAATCATTTAATCACAATGTATGATTCATATAGGTGACGAGGGATTAATGAACAACAAAGAAATAAATGACTTTGTGTTAATTCTTTGGTTGCTCACTTCATCATGTAAATAAATGTTGGCATCATGTTGGAATTTTTGTTATGGATTTCAAAGAACCTTTGAATGAATTCATTATAACTTGTTATAGTATCAAACCTCACTAGCGCACCTAGATTAGTCCTGCCTGCCTAGGGTATGTCCTAACCTATTTTTGTACTGGCTCCTCGTGCGACGTACACTAGACCGTTGGGTCACGCTCTTTGTTTTCTGGAGCCCTGTTGCCCTAGTGCCTCTTAGTTGCCCATGTGGTTCACCACGGTGGATGTCGAACTCATGGAGCCGAGCCACTCGATCCGATAGGGGTCCGCATGGCTCACTCTGAAGCCCTCATTCTTTGCAAAAACTTGAAAATTTCTCGTCTCGATCCATTCTCGCTCTAAATCTTTGCCGTCTCAATTCCCCTCACATCTCTTCAGAGCCCTCCCTCCTCACAGCTCTCAAGATCCCTCCCTCCTCACAGTTCTCGAGAGCTCCTCGCCCTCACAATCGAGAGGGAAAGTGAGCCCCGCGGCTAACTCCCGGCTCCACCCGCCTCCTCCGTTCTCCTCAACCCTCTCACCTATAGCCTCTCCCTCCCCCTCATCGTTCCCTGTTCAACATGGCATCAAGCCTGTGAATGGTCCTGTGGCCTCCCACTCCCTTGCTTCCGCTTCCGCCGTTCTGCGGTAACCGCCGCCGCTCCTGCCTCGTCCGTCCGGCCTCGTCGCCGTCATCGTTGTGCGGTCTCGCGCCATCGACGTCCTCGTCGTTCACGCCGCCGTTGCGCCCCCCCCCCCCACCGTCCTCGTCCATAGCTGCTGCCCTTGTCGTGCCGGCGTGGACACGTCCCCGCCCCGTCTCCTCTTGCCTGGTCCGCCCCTTTTGGGGCTTCCTTGTCGTTCCTCCCTGCCCCCGTGTTTCCCGCTTTCCGCATCTCTGTCCCTGCCCGTCGTTTTTCTCCTTTTCTTTTCTTCCTCCTTTCCATTTCTCTAACTCATCTTCTTGTTTGTTTTGTGTAGGTTTTTTTCCCCTCTCCGTTCCTGGCTTGGCTCCCTCACTTCGCCCTCGGCTTGGCCCTCTACCCCCTCCACCCCGCCCCTTGGCTCTCGGCTCCCGGCTCCTGGACCTCCTTGCCGCCAGCTGGGCCCTAGGTCCCGGGCTCTAGGCCCCTAGCTCTCGGTTCTAGGCCGCTTGCCCTAGGCTCTAGGTTCTGGGCTCTAGGTACGCCAGAACTCTGAACTCAGAACTTTGAACTTAGAATTCTGAACTCTAAACTCTTCACTCTCAGCTTCGCCACCCCCTCCCCGTTGTTGTTTTCTCTAAGCCCGGGTATGTCTGCCCCTGAAACGGTCTTTTGCCCTTTGCGGCCGTGTGGCCTTGCTTTCTGGCGCTTTAGGAACCCCCCCATGCTAGGTCCCGTCCCGGCTCGCTGTTTTCTTTTCTGCTCCTCTTTCCTTCTCCTTCACCCTTTTTATCTCCCTCTCTCCCTCTTCTCTCCCTCTCTCTACTCTCTCTCTCTGCAAAATTCTCTGCTCTCTCTTCTCTCTACTCCCCTCTCCCTTCTCTCTCTGGCCTCTCTACCCTCCCTTTCTCTCTCCACTATGTCCCTCCCTCTCCCTCTTCTCTCCATCTCTCTCTCTCTTCCCTCTCCATCCTCCCTCTCCCTCTCTTTCTCTCTCTCTCTCTCTCTCTCTCTCTCTCTCTCTGTCTCTCTCTCTCTCTCGCTCTCTCTCCTCTGCTCTCTCTCTCTCTATATCTCTCTCTCTCTCTCGCTCTCTCTCCTCTGCTCTCTCTCTCTCTATATCTCTCTCTCTCTCTCGCTCTCTCTCCTCTGCTCTCTCTCTCTCTATATCTCTCTCTCTCTCTCGCTCTCTCTCCTCTGCTCTCTCTCTCTCTATATCTCTCTCTCTCTCTCGCTCTCTCTCCTCTGCTCTCTCTCTCTCTATATCTCTCTCTCTCTCTCGCTCTCTCTCCTCTGCTCTCTCTCTCTCTATATCTCTCTCTCTCTCTCGCTCTCTCTCCTCTGCTCTCTCTCTCTCTATATCTCTCTCTCTCTCTGTCTCTCTCTCTCTCTCTCTCTCTCTCCCTCTCCTTGCCCTCCCTCTCTGCTCTCTGCCTCCCTCTATTCTCTCTCCTCTCTCCTCTCTCTTCTCTCCTCTACCCTGCCTTCTCTTTCCCCTCAGTTTCTCCCTCTCTCTCTCTCTGCTCCCTCCAACTCTCTACTCTCCTCCTCTATCTCTCTCTCTCTATATCTCTCTCTCTCTCTCTATTCGTCTCTATCTCTATCTCTCTCCCCCACTCTCCTTGCTCTTTTCTCTCTTTCTCTCTTCTCTCTATCCCCGCTCCCTCCTCTCTCCTCTATCTCCTCTCTCCCTTCCCCCTACTCTCTCCCCTCCTCTTCTCTTCTCTTACTCTCCCCCTTCCCCTCCTCCCTCCCTCCTCTCTCTCTCTCTCTCTCTCTCTCTCTCTCTTTCAATCTCTCTCTATCTCTCTCCCCCTCTCTCTCTCTCATCTCTCTCTCTGCTATGTCACTCTCTCTCCCTCTTCTCTCTATCTCTTCTCCCTCCTCTCTCTCCCTCCCTTCCCCTGATCTCTCCCCTCCTCATCTCTTCTCTTCCTCTCTCCCCTCCTCACCTCCCTCCCTCCTTTCTCCCTCTCTCTCTCTTTCAAATCTCTCTCTCTCACCCTCTCTCCCTCTCTCCCATCTCTCTCTGCTCTGTCCCTCTCTCTTCCTCTTCTCTCTATCTCTTCTCCCTCCTCTCTCTTTCTCCATTCACCATGCTCTCTCCCCTCCTCTTCTCTTCTCTTACTCTCTCCCCTCCACTCCTCCCTCCCTCCTCTCTCTTTCTCTCTTTCGCTTTCCATCTCTCTCTCTCCCTTCTTCTCTCTCTCTCCCCGCTCTCACTCTCTACTTTGTCCCTGTCTCCGTCTTCTCTCTATCTACTATTTCCCCTCTCTCTCCCTAACTCCCCCTCCCTCCCTGTTTTCTCTCTCCCTCCCCCTCTCTCTCTCTCTCTTCCCTCTCCCTCCCCCTCTCTATCTCTCCCTACTCCCTCTCTTCTCTCCCCTGCCCTATTCTCTCCACTCCTATCTCCCTTTTCCCTCTCTCCCCCTCTTTCTTCTCTCCCTCTCTCCCCTCTCCCTCTCTCTCTCTTTCTAATCTCTCTCTCCCTCTCTCCCTCTATCCGTCTCTCCCTCTCTCTGCTCTTTCACTCTCTGCCTCGTTCTCTCTCTTTCTCTTCTCTCTCTCTATCTGCTCTTTCCCTTCTCCTCCCTCTTCCCTCTACTCTCTCCATCTTTTTCTCTCTCTCCCTACTCTCCCCTCTCTCTTCTCTCCCTCTCTCTGCTCCGTCCCCCACCCTCCTTTCTCTCTCCCTCCCTTTTCTCCTTGTCCTTTTCTCCCTCCTCTCTCTCTCTTTCTCTGCTCCGTCCCTCTCTCTCCCTCCTCTCCCTCTTCCTGCTCTCCCCCTCCCATTCTCTTCTCTTGCTCTCTCCCATCCCCTCCTCCCTCCCTCCTCCCTCAGTATTTGTCCTTCCATCTCTCTCTCTCGCTGCTTTCTATCTCTCTCTCTCTACTCTATCCCTCTCCCTCTTCTCTCTCTCCTCGCCCCCCTCTCTCTTTCCCCTCCTTCCCTCTCTGCTCTCTCTCTCTCCCTCTTTCCCTCTCTCCCTCTTCCCTGCTCTTTTCCCCTATATCCTCTTCTCTTGCTCTCTAACCTTCCCCTTCTCCTTCACCCTTCTCCTATCCTTTCTCCCTCTTTCCCTCCCATCCCTTCTCTCTCTCTCTCACCTTTCCCTCTCTCTCCCGATCTCTCTTTTTCCCCCCTCTCTCTCTCTATCTCTCTCTCTTCCCCTTACCCCCTCCTCTTTCTTTTCCTGCTCTCCTCCTCTCTCACCCCCTCTTGCTCCTTTTTTCTCCCCCTTTTTTTTCCTTTCTTTCTCCTCCCTTCCCCCTTCTCCGCCGTATTTCCCTTTCACCCTATCTTGACCCCCGTATCCTCCTCTTGCATCCCACCACCTTCTGCCCCGACGTCAAACCGTTTGTCCTCTCGGGTTTCGCCTCCTCCTTCCACCCTTTTTTACTCTGCCCCCCCTTCTTTGATTCAGTGTGTCCTCTCCCTTCTCTCCATTTTTGGGTCCTCAATGTTTCTGTGCGTATTCTTTTCCTTGGTCTTCCGTTTTGTGGGCATGTGCTGCCTTTCGGGCTCGTCTGTGTTCACGTTTGTCGGGCATTTGGCTCCGCCTTATCTGCACGACCGGACATCATGTTCGCCTCACAGTGAGCTCGTTCCTTCTCTCCCGGTCTGCTCCCATGTCACTCTCCGTGTATCTCTCTTTCTCTGCCTCCCTCTCCATCTCTGTCCCTCTCTACTCTCTCTCTCACCTCCCCTCCCCCCTCTTCCTACCTTTTCTTGTTTTTGCTTCACCTTGTTCTAACCGTGATCTGTTCTCCTCTCATTCTTTTTGCTCCTCGTGTGCACCCTCCGCGTGCTCCGTGCATGCTTGTGTGTCGCTTGTGACCACAATCCTTCCCTTCCAACGCTTTTGTCCGTGTTTCCCTTCCGTCCTTCCCCTTGCCGCCCTCTTGTCCTCTTTATTCCTTTCCCCTCGGTGTTCCACTTTGCGCCTGTGGTCTCCATCCTCTGTGCCTTGGGCGGCGGTTCCCTGTGTTCCCTCTCTTTGTGTGTGTTCGCTCGCCTTTGCACTTCTTCTACATCTGCCGCCCTCGCTTGTCCCTCGCACCTCGTCTCCCTCTCTCTCTCTCCCATCGTCCATGCCTTCCCCGCGCTCTTTCCACGCCTTCTCTTCTCCTCTCTCTCTTCTCTTTCGCTCTCTCTCTGCCCCTCCCTGTCTCTTGTCTCCTTCACCCTCTTCCCCTCCCCTGTCTCTCTCTCCCTCTCTCTCTCTCACTCTCTCTCTCTCTCTATCTCTCTCTCTCTCTCTCTCTCTTTCTCTCTCTCTCTCTTTCCCTCTCTTTCTCTCTCCCTCTCTTTCTCTTTCTCTCCTTGCTCCTTCTCCTCTCCCTCCTTGCTCTATCCTTTTGCTCCCTTCCTCTCCGTGATCTTTCTGCTCCTCCCCTTTTTCCCTCCTCTTTTCTTCCCTCTATCCTCCCTCTGCTTCCTACTCTAGTCTCTCTCTCCTCTCTCTCTCTCTCTCTCTCTCTCTCTTTCTCTCTCTCTCTCCTCCCCTCTCCTTCGCTCTCTCTCTTCTTCCCTCCTCTCCCTTCCCTTTTCTCCTCTCGCCCCCCCTCCCTGTTCCCCCTTCCCCTTCTCTCTCTCTTTTTCTCTTGCCTCCTACCTCTCTCCCTTCTCTTCCTCCTTCCCTTCCCCCTTCCTCCCCCCTCTCCCTCTCCTTCCCTCTCCCCCGTCTCTCTTATCCCCTCTGNCTCTCTCTCCCTCTCTCTCTCTCTCTCTCTCTCTCTCTCTCTTTCTCTCTCTCTCTCCTCCCCTCTCCTTCGCTCTCTCTCTTCTTCCCTCCTCTCCCTTCCCTTTTCTCCTCTCGCCCCCCCTCCCTGTTCCCCCTTCCCCTTCTCTCTCTCTTTTTCTCTTGCCTCCTACCTCTCTCCCTTCTCTTCCTCCTTCCCTTCCCCCTTCCTCCCCCCTCTCCCTCTCCTTCCCTCTCCCCCGTCTCTCTTATCCCCTCTGCTCTTCCCCTCTCCTTCCTCCTTTCCCTCCTTTGCTCCATCTCTCCCTCCCTCCGCCTCCACCCTTGTGTCTACTCTCTCTCTTCATCCTTCGTCTCTCTCTCTCTCTCTCCCGCATCAGCTACCCTCTCCTCCGCTCTCTCTTCTCCTTCACCTCCATCGTCATCGTCACTGCTCCATCGGCTCCATCGACTGTGGCTTGGCATCCGACCTTGGTTCGTTGCATTGTTGGACTCTCCCCTTGCTCCCGGCCTCTCCTCTTCACCGCGCCTCGCTGCCTCGTGGTGCTGCTTCACCTCTCTCCGCTATGTCATTCCCTCCGGCCTGCGGGACCCCTCTCCTCGTCGCGTTGGTCTTCCACCCTTCCCTCGGTGCTGCACGCCCTTGGTTGTTCGCCGCCGTCGCTTCTCCCCCTCTCCTCCCCTTGGCTTCCCTGGCTCCATCCCTACTCCACCCCTCTCCGCTCCTTCCCTCTTTCCTCTTTTCACTTCCCCCTCCTTTCCCTATCCTCCTTTCCCCACTCCTTCACCACTCACCCCTCTCTCCCCCCCTTCTTTCCCTCCATTTTATCTCTCTCCCTCCCCTCCTCTTCGTTTCCCGCACCCTTACCGGCTCCTCTCTTCTTCCTATGTGGCATTCCCTTCTGTCCCCATCCTCCCTTCCCTTCGTCTCGACCATGCTTCCTACTCTCTCCATCTCTTCCGCTCTTCCTCTCCATCTTTCCCTACACTCCTCCCCCTCTCTCCTTCCTCTTACCCCTCCCTCTCGCTCCTCCCTCTCGCTTTCGCAAACTCGATTCGCCGGGCCGTCTTTGGGTTACCCGCAACGTCGCCCCCCACTCTCGTGCGCACCGATTCTGGGATCCGACGGTGCATCGCGTCATAGAGTCGTGTCATGCTCGCTTCTTTGAGCACCTCACATACAGCGCCTTCCGCGCTGACCGTACCCTACCCTCTCCGGCCTCTGCTACAGCATTCTCCACTGACAATCTTATGTGTGCGGGGCCCCTAGCGTCTCTCGCCTCTCTCGTTATGTCTCCTGCCCTTGTCACTCCCTCCCACATTTTCCCTAGCATTCTCCCTCCTCTCCCCGCTCGCTCGTTTGTACCCCCACTGGTTGTCCCTGTCCCGCCTCTTGGTTTCACCCCTCTTGCCGGTATGTGCCCCCCGTGCCCGTACGTGCCCCCATCGGTCCTGTCCGCTCCCCACCTGATTCTTCCTTCTCTCCCTCCCTCCGCCCCCTCTCCTCCCACATTGCCCCACCCCCCGGCATTTATCTCGCCTCCCTCACCGTCCCCTCCTCCCATGCCCATCGTTCCTCCAGCACCCTCCCCTCCTCTCCCATCCTTCCCGGCCCATTTGTCTCCAGCGACCGCCTCTGTGATCCCCCCTCCTCCTCCCATGCCTCCCATACTTCTCCCTCCCCCCTTGCCTCCGGCGCATCGTCGCGACGACTCGCCGTCTGTCTCTCTCCTCCCTCCCCTCCTCCCCTCCCCGGTGTCCTCCCCTCCTCCTGGATTCTCGCCTATGCCTCCGTTTGTTCCTCCTGCTCTGACTGCTTCCCAGACCCTTGGTTCCCCCCGCATGCCTATCCCCACACAGTGCCCTAACCTCCACCTCATCTCCATTAAGGACATCCCCAAAAACGCTGCCCTGTTATCCCCAGTCCGCGGTTGTTTCCCACGTGCCCTTGACCCTCCCGTCCTCCTTTCACCTTGTCCATCTATTCTGCCAGCCCTGCCGACCGATCATCCTCCGTCCTCGTCTCCCCTTCTGTGTGTCCTTGCTCATGACACCCTTTCCCCCTTTCCCATTCCCTCCTCACGCGCATCTTCTCCCACGCCTCCCTCGACTCTTCTCTCTTCTCCTTATCCATCCTCTCGTGCCCGCTTTCCCGCCCTCGTCCCTCATCCTCGATGAGCGAGCATGCCACTTGGGCCCGACCACGAGCCCTCCCGTTGCTCCCTACCGTCGTCCTCCCTACCCCCCTTTCCCCTTCCTCCCTTCCCCTCCTTGCCCCCCCCTCTTCCCTACCCCTCTCCTCTTCTCCTCCTTCTCATCCCATGGTGGACACACCCTCCTCCTTCCCCTGTCTCCTCTCGCACTTGCTCCCGTACTGCTCATGCTCCTTCCTGCCGCCTGCCCCCCCTTCCCCCCTCTTCGATTGCCTCCATACCAGGTCTAGACCTCTCCCCTCTACCATTCACCCCTGCCCTCCTTGTTGACCCGTCCTTTGTGTCCTCCTGCTCGTCCGGCCCCCTTTCGGCCGCGATCGCCCGTCGTCCTGCCTCCTTGATCACTCCCTCTACCTCCACCTCCACTATGGGCTCGTTACATGTCGCTTCCATGTCCTCGAATATCCCGCCTCGCCCCCTCCTTCCGTACTTCTTTCACCCGGGTCACGCCCATGGTCGTCACTTCTTTCACCTCGAGTTTCGGCGTGCCCTAGACGCCGGCACTACCACCTCTTCACAGACGCACGCGCGATTGCTGCACGCGTCCTCGTAGTCACGTTCTTCCCCCCTATGGGCTCCTCTCCTCCCGTTGACGACTCTGATCCTCTAACACTTGCCGATGCCCTGTCCCGCCTTGATGCTGTGGCATGGCGCGCGGCATGCCTAGCACAATTGGCTGCGCTCTTTGAGCACGGTGTTCTTGAGCTCGCAAATCAACCCCTGGGTCGCACTGCGATCAAGGCCAAGTGATTCCTCCGCAAAACATTCACCGCCTCCAGTGCGCTCGACCGATACAAGGCACACCACACTAGGAAAGGGCTACTCCCAGATCCCTGGCGTTGACTTTGGTGATACTGGTCAGTCGATTCACGACGAGGCGCGTTGTCATCTGTATGGTCGCTTCATCCTAGTGGGAGCTCCACCACATGGACTTAAACAATGCCTTTCTTCACGGTCGCCTTGAGGAGGAGTTGTACATGGTTCAACCCCCCTGTTTTTTCTGATGGCTCGAAGAGAGTATGTCGTCTTCGTCGTGCGTTGTATGGCCTTCGTCAGTCGCCCCGTTGCTAGAATGAGGAGCTCTCCTCCATTCTTGTTCGTGGAGGCTTCCGCCTCAGCCAGTCCGACCCGTCTCTCTTTGTGGGGGGTACACCTACGGTACCCGCCTTCATCCAGATGTACGTCGACGACCTCCTCATCACCTCTCCGTCGCGGCAAAGGACCTCCTCTCCTCGTCGTATCGCATGAAGGACCTGGGCCTTACCATGTTTCTTGAGATGCAGCTCGAGCGTCTTACCAAGCGTCTCCTTGTTCATGAAGAGTGTTATGTTCTTACCCTTGCTGACCGCTTCTCCTCCGTCATTGACCTTTTGCGGTCACTTCCCGCTGCCTCTTCCCACATGCCGCCAAGCACCCAGCTTGCCCTTTGCGACGCTCACGACACCTCATCCGGTGACCCTGAGTCTGCTATCTCTCAGTCCACCGTTGGGGCGCTCACGTACCTGGCCGGCAACACCCGTTTGGACATCACCTGTGCAGTGAATGTCCTTGCTAGGTACGCTCAAGAACCTCGCACGGCCCACCTACGTGCGGTCGCGTATGTCTTGCGCTAAGTTCTCGGGTCCACCCGCGCTAGCCTCCTCTTCCCCGTCGCATCCGGCGCAACTCTTCTTGAGGGGTACAAAGATGGCGACTACGCTTGCGACACCGACGCTCGTAGTCGTAATGGCTTTTACTTCCTTCTCAAGGCTGCTGCCGTCTCCTGGCGTAGCCGTAAGCAGAGCAGCGTTGCTCACAGCACGGGGGAAATAGAGAACATGGCCTTGGGTGGTGTAGCTGCGGAGGCTGTATGGCTCTGACGCCTCCTGGGCGAGTTTTGTCTCCCCAGACCGCCTGTGCCCCTCTACACTGACAACAAGAGCGGTCTTGCTATCGCAAAGAACGTCGGTGCGCTTCACCGACGTACAAAGCACATCAACGTCCAACACCACTTTGTGCGGGATGTTGTTGCCGTAGGCGTCGTTTCCCTCCACTTCATCTCCACTGATTGTCAGCTTGCTGACTTCCTCACCAAGGCCCTCCACCGGCCAGCCTTTGCCTCTAGTATTATGGCGGTTGGTCTTGGAACCCTCCCTCAACTGGTTGATTCTCCTCCATCTGTCCTGCCCTACTGCTACAGCTGGCGTCGGATGGTCATCTTCTTGATGATTGTCTCTCCACATGCCACGCCTTGCCCTACTCCCTTGTCCCCTGTCCTGTGAAGGTTCCCCCCTGGTCACTGCCGTAACCTTGCATCCTTGGCTCCTATCATTGCCTCCGTATCACCCTTTGACTGTCACGTGCACTCTGCCCCATTTGTGGTCTGTGTCTCTCGTTGATGGGTGTGTAGGTCCTTGACCCCCTGGCCATGAAGGGGCGCCGATCACCGAGCGGGTCGCCTCGAATGCTCAGGCGCCGCTCGCACTGTCTGCGCTTCTGGTGGGGTGCTTCTGGCTGGGTGCTTTTGGATGGGTGCCTCCGAGTGGGTACTTCTACAGCGCTGCTTCTTGTCGGTGGCTGTTGGTTGGGGTGCTCCCTGGCGGTTGCCCTTGGGCTGACACTGAGGGTGCGGTGCTTCTGGTGGCGTTTGTCTAGTGGAGCGCTTCTAATGGGGTGTTCCTGACAGGGTGCTCTTGGGGAGCCCTGCTGGGTGCCCCTGGTCGCGTTCGCCTGTGCGAGAGCTGTTGTCGTCGTACCTCACGGGTTGGGGTGTGGCTAGAGTCTCTGTTGCCCACCCCCCCTTCTTTGTCTTGGTGCCTTGGTTGCGTTCTCTCCCGGTTCCTTGCTCTTGGTGTGGCTTGCACTGTGGTGTTTAAGCTTTCTGCGTGCACCGCCTCCCCTCGCTTGCACTATCATGTTAAACTATCAAACGTCACTAGCGCACTTAGATTAGTCTTGCCCGCCTAGGGTATGTCCTTACCTATTTTTGTTCTGGCTCCTCGTGCGACGTACACTGGACCGTTAGGTCACGCTCTTCGTTTGCTCGAGCCCTGTTGCCCTAGTGCCCCTTAGCTGCCCCGTGTGGTTTGCCACGGTGGATGACGAACTCACACAACCAAGCCAAGCGATCCGATAGGGGTCTGCGCGGCTCACTCCAAAGCCCTAATTCTTTGCAAAAACTTGAAACTTTCTCGTCTCGATCCGTTCTCACTCTAAGTCTTCACCGTCTCGATTGCCCTCACATCTCTCCGGAGCCCTCCCTCCTCATAGCTCTTGAGAGCCCTCCCTCCTCACAGCTCTCGAGAGCTCCTCCCCCACACGGTTGAGAGGGACAGCTAGCCCCGCGGCTAACTCTCGGATCCACCCGCCTCCTCCATTCTCCTCAACCCTCTCACCTCTAGCCTCTCCCTCCTCACTGTGCCGTGTTTAACATAACTTGCATGTTTCTAGAATATTGTTTATTCTCCATGTTTTTTTTCTACTTACCCCACTCAAAATTGGAGTGATTTGCCTTGTATTCCGGAACGTTCTGACTAAATCAAGTGTCCAATAGTCACCATGATTTTCATGTCGAAATGATTCCATTTGTCCTTTTATATATGTGATTGAGCATGTTATTTCAACATGAGAAGGCCATCGATAAATAGATCATGCTAATCTATCAAAGAATCTTTTTAAAGTATCAATTTCTCATATAATCTAAGAATCAAAACTTACATTTATTATGATTGATGCAGTATTACCATGTAGTAAATCAATATCCTTGATAAGAATCATAATACAATAAGTTGTCATTATTGTTTAGAAGAAAAATGTTAAAATCTTCAAACATTGGTCATTCACAACACAAATTTATATTATTATCACATGTCATGATGTTGTTTGGAAAAATGTTGATGTAAATTATTCAGGTTAGCTATTTGACTATGTAAAGCATTTGAGGTAAACTAAAATACTTTCTTTCGTGAAATATGAACTGAAATATTTCGTATATTCAGATAGTATACTGAAATATTTCAGTAAAAAAATGTCATAATAACATGCTACACGAATAGTATACTGAAATATACTGAAATCTTTCGTGAAATATGAACTGAAATCTTCAAACATTGGTCATGACTTACATCTTTTTCAACGACAGATTTGTTCACTTTTTTAAAAAAATGTCATAATAACATGCTACACGACTAATGTCATGGAAATTCCAAAAAGCATTTGATGGCAAAAAAATCACCAAGCAAATCAACAACGCTAACGTAATTCATCATAGTAGTTTCTTATAACTAATAGCAAAGAGCTAATTCATAACATTATACTATCCTTCAACATAGCTATACCATTATTACAAAATTGATACTTGACTTGCATCTACATGTTCAATTCAGAAGAGTCAATTAATTTTATGCGATATATGATTTCAATCTACCATGATAAAGAAAAAGAAAAAATATCAATTTTCAAATTGACCTCTTGATTGTAAATTCTTTCAAATCCAGTAGCATCATCTTTGAAGGTTAATATTTTTAGAAGAGAGGGTAGCCATTACATACGTTGCTTATAGTATACACAACCGGATATATTTCACTAAAACCATCCTCAAAAAGAACAATGCAAACGTCTTTATCAATACTTAAATGCCAATGATATGATCCACAATAACATCTCTCAAATTCAACATAGGGGCAGAACGTTTATTCACACTTCATGTCCTTTAATTTATCATCTCCACATGGATGGTGGGAATGGAAGAACCATATACACACTTAGACCTCTCAAACAACGGTAAGACTTCATGTTGAATAAGAGGGGGCAAGGGGGAGAGTAGAGGCCGAGACAAGGGAGACAAGCGAGCTCACTGTCGGGTGGACATTTAGCCATCACCGGGAGCCGGTTGGCTCTTGCTGAATGTGAGGAGGACACGAGGAGCTAGCCATGGGATTCCCGGCTCTTGATGTTGTGACGAGTGGGAGCTTTCTAGAGCTGTGAGGGTGGGGAAAGCTATCGAGAGTCGAGAGGGGGGGATAGAGGCATGAGTTAGATGTGGAGAGGATTGAGAGGAGTTGTTAGAATGTTTTTTTAAAGAATGAATAGAACAAGCTAGCCACAAAGACCCCTATCGGGTTGCGTGGCTCGCTCGAGTGGTTCACCACCCAGCGGGGCAAGCCACACATAGAACTCCAAAGTTTGCTAGGGCAATGAGCAAGCATAACTAAAGTAAACATGCAAGCGTCCCATCTTACATTACATGTAAGACTAATAGGCAGGGTAGGCTAGAACAGATGAGAGAAGGTAGGACTAGTCTAAGTGCGCTAACAAAGTTTACTACTTAAACACTTCATAACAAACAAACAAATTACACTCTCTTGAATACCATTGCTTTCTTGCTAACATGAACATTATGGCACCAACTATATTAAACACAATATATAATGAATTGGGAAATTTCCTAAAAAATATAGTCATTGATAGAATATCCATCACACCTTTCACAAGATGTCATGAAGACAAAGGAAACAATACATTGTGGTACGGCCAACACATGTCTTTCATGATCACCATGAGTTGTGTCTTTCCAATTATTCGTAAAACAATGCAAGTTACCACATGGACGGTGCTCTAATGCATGGAATGCTCATCATTATTTATGCACATATTCCTCATGCAGATTGTAGCAAAGCAATTCTACAGCTGATTTTTTGTCAACACGATTTCTTTGCAGAGTTTGCTAATAATTGTCACTACAAAGGTAAGAAGGTAGTACTATTTGTTCAAAGTTATTCAACCTTATACAGTCCATGAAAGTTCGTAACTAATGTTCTAAGATCTAATTGCAATTTTATAATGATTTATCATCGAATCTTCAAAGATTTCGATCTGCTATTTTTTTATTTTTTCCATTTGGTTTAACTCCTAATAGGTCGTTTTAAATTTTTTTTACTACCAATCGAGCATTGAATCGTAATCTAGACTACTAATGTATTAAATTTATACTTAAAAAAGAACAAACATTCAAAGTCTTTCATGGTTCTTCACAACACCTTCAAAATAATTCAAATATGAACATGTAATTAAACGAAAGAGGCTATTGGATTTTTAAAATACTTTTTCATATATTTTATTCTATATTCACCTTAACTTGAAAAGCAAATTTCTAACATAAAATGCTCAAGCACAGTTTAAAAATGGAAATTGATTTTGTTGCTAAGCATTAATTGGCAACTATTTTGACCTCTTCTACTAATACCTCGACTAAAACTTCCATGATCATCTTACGGATGTATGTCAGAGATTAAAGTGTATCATTCCATGTTTTATAAGAATAAATACTTCATCAGTAATTTATAACACTCATGGTCTATGTTTCTATATGCAATTGAGTCCATTGACGATTGCTACATCCTCTATCCAAAAAGTTTCAAAAAGCATTACATGATTTCACATGTCAATCTATATTAAAATTTATTCATAGATTTGAAGAATGTAATGCCGTATATCTCATGAAGCTGATTTTTTTTTTACACACGACTGCTCCGGTGTTCATTTTAATCAAGAATGCTAAGAATTTATTCCATCCATTACATTAATTGATTGTTCTTTATTATTTAAATCCCTCATGCTTGAACTAAATTTTCAATAAATGATCATCCTCGAGCTCATGAAAATACTTCATTTTATGGAGTTTTGATGATAAAAATATTTTTAAAATGGTATCGTTTCTCATAGCAGTAGCAAACATTAAAATCTAAAAAAAAAAGTATATTTATTTTCATCATAAGAAAAGAGATATATTATTTACTCATGTATCTAATTTCTTCAAAACATGTCGACATTTTCATGAATGTTTCAAATTTGTTCCTTCATTTCAACTTCTCCCAAGCAAAAACACCATTGTGGCTTACAGGTTCCCGGTACATACATTTATCCATCTCATGGATAATTTTTAATTTTTTTATAATGGCTGATAGAATCACGTGTGCACGGCCATATAAGTGCATGTTTTTGTAATTACTCATTTTCTATTATTAAGGAACTTATTTGCCTGCTATTTTTTACTATTTTCAATGACAATTATTCAAAACACTTGTGTGTGGTTTATCGTTTTGTTCTATCAATGAAGCTATTATTTATTGTGCCATTATCACTTATTCAACTTTCTGAAGCATGTAAAAAATCACCTTATTTCTCTTGGTCCATCTGGTAAGCAACCACATGAGGCATCAATTCAGCTTTAAGATCTTGTGAATGGAATAAGATGTGCCTGACATCAGAAGACTAACTACAAACATTGCCACTCAAAAGCATGGTCACAAGGTGATTCGGTTTTTAACTGTTAGTTTTTTCATGAATTGTGAATTATTCCTTCAAATGCGTCAACAACATCAAGGTTGTTTCACTTCTTTTATTTGATGGATTATAAGGCTAAAGTGAGGCTAGATGGATTTGGGTTTCACTCAATAGTTTACTTCCTCTTGTTTAGTCATGCTTGTTTTGTGCATGCATTTCTTAGATCTTCCATTATTCCTTTGAAATTGTAAAGAGAATGTTATTCAAGGTCGATTATATATAAAACATTAATCTCAATTCTACAAGTTTGTCAATTTTTTCCCTCTCCCACAATGTAGCTTGAAGGGGAAACACCAAATGTTAGCAAATGCATGGGTTAAAGGGGAGGAAAATTCAATGATTCATCAAAGACATGAGCTATTATATTGACTATATCGACGAATTATCATCTTCTTTTATTATTAGTGACTAGGTAGGTTCATACCCTTCATTTTATTTCATAAAATGTCTAGTACATTCTTAAAGGTAGTCATATATGAGTTTATCATTCAAATGTAAAGAAATCGCTTGCCCCTTTAGTACCACCACTCTTACACCTATTTTCACATAAATTATAAAATGTATGATGGAAAAGTGGTTTTTTCAAGGTAAATAATGATTCTCGTTGTCAGAAACCTTAGATTGTGGTTTTTTATAAATAATTTATTTTTATGCATAGATTCTGAGTCATAAAGTGTATGTATGTAGTAAAAGAAATTAGGATATGGTATACATGGTGTTCAAAGTGCTTGAGTTGATCAATGAGTGTGATTTTATGTTTTTTATGCTCCTTAAAGGAAACACACTTATCAATTTTGATATATCATGGTTTGTGTTTGTTGGAATTTTTGCATTATTGAGATGTTGATTGAAGTGTAAAAACATCAATATGGTTTGGCATATTTGACATTAAGCAAAAGGTATGGAATTTTTAAAATCTTAGTAAATCCAATGATGAAGGTCAAGTTAGTTGAGAAAGTGCAATTGATAAAACTTTGTAACATTCTGGTGACCGCATTATGATTCATGAAAGTGAGGATAAAAATTGCCATACAAAGAGTTTTGTGAATTTTGTGAGTCTTTGACGTAACATTTTGTTGGCCTAGAGACGTGGTGAAACTGTGATATGAACCATGGTAATGAAAAGTTTCTAGATTGATTAGTAAAAAATCATTTTGAATTTCAAATTTTCATGGATAACTTTCATGTTTAGGAAGCATGGTTGGTGATCGAGGGAATATGTTACACTTCATAAATGTTTCTCATTTATTTATTCCTGTTTGAAACATAATTTCTTCATTTAATGGTTCATTATTCCCCTATGAACAAATTACATGTGTTCCTCAAAATACTTGTTAAGTTTTTAATGAGAATGTCTCAGTTTTACACCATAATGTTGTTGGGAATGACATCTTTTCTTCGTTTTCCTCATTTAATGTGTTAAAATATTTGGAGTTTCATATTTGAGTATGCGACATGTTATGCTCTTTTTTTTGTATTTTACGTACAGGGACGATGTTTTCTATGCTTTAGTGTTTTATATTTAATTTCTGAAATGTCTTTCCTGTTGTCTCTCATAGGTACTGACTTTTTTTTCTCGTGGAGATTCACTTTGCAAAAGTACAAGCTAGTTCCATCGTAATATGGCAACACATGATGGGAGTGTATTTGTGTTATTCTATTTTTCATGTTCTGTTTCTGATGTAGGTGAATGATGTGTTTCCTTAATTTCCAAGGAGAAATATATTTTTGTCTTGTTTGTCTCCAGTTGGACTACATGGAGGAAGAAATCTTCATGAATCCTGTGCAAGCTTTGGGCTAAGCAGTGGCTCGTGTTGAATCCATAATTGCATGCATTATCTGGTAAGCGAACATAGTTAATATGATTACTTAAACATGAAGTGTACCTCATGTTGCTTTCTGAGGTTCCGTTTTATGGATGGTTTGGATTCCACCCCATGGGCCTTTGACCACACAAACTGTATGGTCAGCGCAGGGTTTGACGGGAGGGCTTGGCCAGTTGAACCGTGTATCTTGAGATAAAGTCCCACAGGCTGTCGATGCCAGCTGTGTGGACCACACAGACGGCTGTGTGGTGAAATCTAAACGACCCCTTGCGCTCAACGGCCCATCACGTGATGGGCCGTTGACCACACAAATGTCATGGTTGACGCTGGGATCGACGGGAGGGCTGGGTCAGTCGAACCGTCGATGTCAAGTCCAACGGGCCGTCCATTCTTGCTGTATGGACCCCACAGCCGTGTGGTCTAGGCCGTGAGGTGACATCTAAATGGTCCCTTTGGCTTCCCGCAAATGGTGGCGTGCGCTGGCGGGGTGCTGTTTCATGCGCCTCCTGGAAGCTTCGAAGACTTCCTCCTCGGAAAGACCGATGCGCTGTGAGGCCGACGGCACTGTGGGCGACGGGGCATTTTCATTGCGGTCACGAGGGCTATCATGGACAAGGGGGGCGAACGGAGTTGTATGCAAAACAAGCCTCATGCATTTGAAGTGAAAACTTTCTCATGAAGATAATAAAAGATACACATATAATTCATCAGGAAGAAGCTCAGAATTGTACAATCCCATTAAATCAAGCAGCCCCATTAAAGCAAAGGTATGGTTTCTGATATCATTTAACCTGAAAAATCTACCATCCCGCTAAATCTCATGAGAGAAGCCCCCTCGATGTTTATGATGTCTGCACATTATGGTATGTTCATGAATAATTGGAATATATCCATGTCTGTCCAAATTTTATCTCCAAGGGAATAGAAATATTTAAGTAACCAGTATCACATTCGTGAACGTGAAGATGTTGTGAGGACAGTTCCCACCTTGGACATGTTGACCTATGAAGTCGTTGAACAGATTTAAACTGAACGACCTAAAGTCAAGTGAAAGGTGCTAATTTAAAAGAGAATTCAAAACACATTATAGCTTGGAATGACACTCTCTTATATGACTAATTATGAATTGATTTTTTATGCTACTCATGGAACTATTCACAAGAGTGAAGACCTGAACTATGCATTACATTACTAGTCACCATTTCATTATCTAATCATCATGGATTCAGCCTGTTTTTATGATTTCAAGAATTTTACCTACATAAATTATAAAACTTGAATTGAATTTCTAATTCTACTATGAATAAACTTTTATTATAAATTTCCTTCTAGAAATGATTTTTTTCAAAATAAAACTGGTGTCACTAAAAGTAGATATCAGAATTTACATAAAACTAGTCTTACTTGTGTCAAATAAACATTTTCTTTAAGTTTTATTCATGCCACGTGGGTGTTTTTTCTTATAGAATAAAATAATGTATAAGCCAATATAAAATGGATGCATGGGATGGTGTGACCAAAATAACAACTCAAATAGATCAGAATATTCACCCAGGTTATTTATTGGGATTTTAACTCTAGAAATGCAAATTTCCGTGGTGAAACATAGTTTTGGTAGGAATTCAAGATATTCGAGTTTGTAATGTCACCCTCTCTTCACAGGCGACTTCTATTTTATACTAAATTAGTAAAAAACTGTGTAAATTTCGATAAGGAGTGAAAATCTCACATTAAGGTCGACACCCCAAGTGTTTGTCTTCTACAAGTTTAGAATTGAATCTTTCATTACTTTTTGCCTTAGATTCTACCATGGAACAAAACATGGTTTCTCAGAAACACTGAAGTCACATCAATTGTGGAATGTAAGATATTTTATACACTTCCATTCTTTATGAGTACATGAAACGTCTCTATAAATACATCGTGAATTATACATTGAATAAAAACTCAGTATGAAGTTCCAAAATCGAGAATTATCACAAATTTTACACTCTCATTCTGCTTCATATTAATTTTTTTACATTCAACCGGTAGTTCAAACTTGAGAAGGGTGATCTCAGCATTCCTTATGACATTCACATCCTATGTGACTTTGACCTAATTTTATGATTCATGGAACTAGTACTCAAAGGTAAAATTGGGCGTAATAATCACGTTTGTCCAAATTCAAATCTTTCATATTACCCTGATTTTACCATTCATGCGTGTTAAATGGACAAAATTATGCATTTCTATGCTTAGATATTTTGGACTCGATAAAAGGGGGTTACATTACATCGTCAAAATTTACATAATGAAGTTTTCTTGTGAATGCTGGGGTTTATATATCGATTATATTTTGAAAATGGGCATATTTTGTATTGTGGTATTCTCTTCTACCTTACATTAATTCCTCGGTGTTTTGTGTCTGTTGTACAACTTGGTCTCACACAACTGTGTTCGTTTCACACAAATTTGTCGAACATATGTGTTGACTTCGCTGAAATGGAGACACAAATGTTGGTTTTTGGTTGATGCGGTTGTCGTAGTTATGTGGACGACTCGCGCGGTAGGGCGCGAGGGCGCAGGAGCTGGGAAACCCTTCTGTCGGAAAGTTGACTGGAACAGAGAGGAATCATTTGGTTCAACAAGACTGGTGGAAAGCTCGTCAACGCAGGTCATGCGCGTCATGCGTTCCCGGCGGCTGCCGCCTTCGCTCACTGTATGAACGGCAACGGAAGGCAAGTCACCACTCTTCCCTTAGGCGTTGATCCGACGCTTTGATTGGGTTACATAGTAACCCACGGTTTTCATTTGGGTATCCCAACAAAAAATGTGAGGAAAATAACCCAAAAGAAAATAAAATTTCAAATCGCACAGAAAAAGGTAAATCTACCTTATTTTAATTTTAATATTTAGGAATTCCAAACACATGTGAGCCTAATAAAATGCCTAAAATGTGTACTTCTCAAACATTCATCAAGCAACCATGATATGAACCTATAACTTTTCTTCTCCCTCATATTGAAGACAATGTTTCTATTACAACCTTTCGTTCACATTTAGTATCCATCATTTTTCACCAACAATAAGCATTATTCATGTCATGTAGTGTTCTATTATGGTATATAAATAAAACTAAATGCATTGAACATATTACTACACCTATAAAAAACTGGGTAGTCATTTTCCATTCTAATCTTGTCAGCACTTCTTTTCCTTTCATTGGGTAAAGTGAAAATGTACTCCTTATTTCGAGAACAACAAGTCTCCCAATCCATCCACATATGAGACACCAACCCCAAGGAGTCCAGGCATGCTCAAAGGCACGGCTAGTCCTCAAAGGCTGAGCACACATGAAAATGGATTGTGAGCAATGGTGCTCTTCGCATAAAATTTCAAAACATTTATGTGATGAGATTGGTGAAAAGAACATTTCATGCTTCGTATATACTGCCGGAGTGGACCCTTTTTTGGGGAGCCGTACTACCTGGGAGCATATTTTGAACCATGAACGCACTAGACACCTTTCATCCCACATAAATGAAATAAAAATATTGGAAATGCCACATACAAGCACACATGCACACACACACATACAATATTCATGACTCTACATGGAGTACCCCCTCCTCCCTTTCCTCCTCACACCCCACCTCCCTCTAACATGCAACTCAAACTTGCACAGCACAAGCAAGGAATCTGTTCATCTACATAAGTTTTCCGGGTCTTGGCCTT
>SZWC01004378.1:0-14891 GCA_023375785.1 Penium margaritaceum
CCATCGGCCGCCGATCGAGCTGGTGGCTCGATCGGCGGCCAGGAGGCCGTGAGGCCTTGAGGGACGAGGCCTGTGGCCTCGTGCCCTCGTCCTCGCTCGCCCTCCTCGCTTGTGAGAACAAGCGAATGCGAGGGATAGAGCAAGGAGCAAGGAGCGAGTAGCGAACGAGAAAGATCGGCGCGAAATCGCCGATCGTGCCTCGCACGCGACGATTTCGCACCGACGCGTCAAAACAGAAACTCGAGTTTGTTTAGGACGAACTACGAGTTTCTAAACCGGAAAACTCTTGCAAACTCACGAGTTCGAGGTAAAACCCCCGGTTTGGGTCCCAAAACCAGGGGTTAGGTAAAAACGGATATGGGCTTCTGGAGACTCGAAGTATTCGAGTCTCCCTGCTCTGGGTCGTTGATGACGATTGCCCCTCAGTCTTGCGAAGGGGGTAAACCCCTGACGCGGACTGAGAACGCCATTCTGCGAACTCCGACGATGACTTCAGAGCAGGAGCTGGAGATCCGGCCCGTTACAGTGGTTCTCAGAGCGAGACGACCCTCGCGACCAAGGGTTCGACGGAAATGGCGACTACGACATAGATAAAACGATGCCGGCAGCTGCAAGCAACAGCAGAAACGCCAGAAGGGACTACGGCGTCTACACTTCACAGATTGAAGCGTCGTAAAGGGCGTTAGAGAGCTTCAAAAAAGCTCTACTTGGTGGAGAGTCTTTTTTCCAGCCTCTCCACACTCCCAGGGGGCTAGGAGGATTTTTGTGGGGCGGGTTGGGGAGTTCCCACCTCTGAAACCACAAAATCCTCCTCATTTTCAAGGCTCCTTCAAACCTCCTTCATCCAAAAAAATTGGGACAGCGTCCCTCCCCAAGCTTAGGGGCTCTCACGACCTGAGAGCACCCTAAAAAGAAGGAGGGTGACAACTTGGGGACTTTTGGCGGCTCCCCCAACGCCGCCGGCTCAAGGAGGACGCCGCCAAGGGGCGCAAGACGCGCAAAGAAGACTCAAGAGGAGGCCAAGGAAGACAAGAAGACAACAAGACAAGAAGACAAGTAGTGTTTTGTTCTAGACCTTGTACTTACTTATCTTCTTGTTCTTTGTCTTAGTTTTGTGAGCGGTACTCACAAGTCTTGTTTCTTCCTTGTATTTTGATTTTCTGTTTTCCTAGATCCTAGTTGCTACCAAGTGCCGTGAGTCACGGCCTAGGAGGACTAGCTTCTAAATCCACGACCTTGTGCCGACGTGGCGGCCTAGAAAAATAGATATTTAAATTGAAATTGCCTCACCGATCGTGAGAGCAACGTCTAAGGAGGCGATTCCTCCTCGTTGTGGGGTTATCCTCACAACAACTTTTGCGTGCTAGTTGCACGAGCGACGGGATGGCAAGTGCCGGACCGTCTAAGACCAACAAGGGCAAGGTGGTGACGGCGTCACCACGAGCTCTCGGCGGACTCCAAGTGTTGGAAGCCGCCGTCGCGAGCACGGTTGCCAACCCAAAGGCAACCGTGCCGCCAAGGGCAACCCTACCGCCTAAGGCAACCGATGCCAACCTCGGCGACACCGAGAAGCGTGCGGAGGCCGCAAAGGTGCTCGACGAGCACGTCGAGCACACATGGGCGACCCCCATGCGACGGCCGACGAGATGGAGGAGGATCTTCAGGAGGAGGACCCAGTCAAAGAGCACGACGTCGACGATGGCGAGGGCGACCAGGATTGCGACCATCGCCATCGTCATGCGACGAACTCGAGCCGATTGCTCGAGAAGGGCAAGACGCTCGTCGCATCGCCTGAAGCTGCCGACAGCACCAATACCGCCGAAAGCAGCAAGGGCGTTGAAAGCAGCCACACGGGAAGTTCCCTCGAGAACAAGCCGGACGACATTGCCGCGAAGGCAATTCGCGATGACCGTCGTAGGCTCGCGGATTTTGCTGCCGAGGCCGCAGGCCGTCTCAAGATCACCACCGGTGGTGGAGATACGGCACCACTCGGAGGAATGGAGGCGGACCCTCCTTCCTACGATGCGGCTACAATGGGGCAAGGCAGCGCCCACTCGAGCGTCGTCGCAAACGACAGTCTCCTCCGAAAGGTGGGGCTCCTTGGAGGCGTGTACGCGAACCGTACCCTCTTGCAGTGGGTAAGGGTGCACGGACAACGCGAGGCCCTGGAGGCCATCGCTGATGCTCTGACGACATCAGAGCTCAAGTTCGCGTTCGCCAACCTGTTGGCCCACGTCGGGCAGAGCATCACGGACCTTGACCGTGATCGCCAGATGCAGCGCCTCGCCGCCCATGAGGCAAGCCGCCAATGCAACGACCTCGACAAGGCGTTACAGAGCGTGACCCAGGTGCGGATGCAGCAGCAATTGCAGCGTGCCGCAGCTGCAGAGGCCATTGCCGGCGGCAGCGACGACTTACCTACCTCGACGACTTCGGGGTCGGTCATGAACACGTCCTTTCTCCACAGTGTGAAGATCTTCCGGAAGGGCGTGAAGCTGACCGACTGGCTGATTCGCATCGAGAACGTCCTACGCGTCCACAAGGCTCCACTCATTCAGTGGGGCGACCTTGCCACGACGCGGCTTGAAGACAAACTCTTCAAGTACGTGGTCAAGGAGTGGACTGCGCAGCAGCCGCACCTCAAGTGGCAGCCCATGCCGTGGGAGGCTTTTTGCGCAGTCATGCGCAAGACGTGCACCCAATGTGAGGAGGCGCAACGTGCCTTCCAGAAGATCAAGGACTTCAAGGAGCTGGGCAGCTCGCTCGAATCCTACTTGAGCGAGTTCACCGCACTCGTGGAGGAAGCCGAAAGCTTCACCGAGGGCGATGGGACTGAGACGTTCAAGTACCGAGAGTGCATGCTGCTGGAGTACTTGCGTGATGGTCTCGCCAGCGAGAAGCTGAAGGACAAGACCACCACGACAGCCACTGGCCAAGCTTGGACAACCTGGAGGGCGTTGCGCGACTACATGAGCGACGTGTATTCGGCGAACCCGAAACACTACTCTGATGCACGGCCGAACGCGCGTGCACATCAAGGGCGCGACATGCGCGTGGACGCTGTAGGAACTGGTGGGTCAGCCGGACAGCGGGGCAGGGCCAAGGGCAAGCAGCCTACAAACCCTCCGGCCAAGAAGGCTGGTGGATACAAGGGTCCCAACAACAAGCGCAGCCGCGAGAATGACGAGCTGCAGGCGGCGCGTGAGCGTTGCAACGCAGCCTTCAGCGAAGGACTTTGCCATAACTGCATGCAGCCGGGCCACTTTAGGGCTCAGTGCCCTGAGGCTGCTCGTGGTGGACAAGAAGTCGCGGCGCTAGCTGCAGTAGCAGCACCTCGTGGGGATGGTGCAGCAGGAGGCCGCGGACAAGGTCGTGGACAGGGTCGCGGTCGCGACAATGGGCCCGGCCGTGGTAACGGACAGGGCCGTGGGGCGGGTTTTCCCTACCCCTGAGTGACGTCACTGGGGACCACTCAGGGGTAAAAGTGGATCACGAGTGTGAGTTCATGTTTTCAGACGAGGATGTTAAACAATTTGAGTTTTTGACGAGTTCAAATGTCTTTGTTGTTTTCTCCCCTCTCATTGAACCTCATTCTACACTTGCTGATCGACATTACCCACTAAATCTTGCATCACCAGACGAGATGCATGACCTAACCTGCTTAGTGGTGGCAACACCAACCACTGTGCAAGAGTTGTGTAACACGGTGATTGAAACAAAAGCCCTCAAAGCGATGAGTTCAATCACATTTGCCGTACCTTTAGGCGACGATTTTGACCTAGTGAAATTCAAAGACTGGAAGGTGCTGGCCGAATTCACACGTGCCCACAAGATGTGGACTCGAGTGGGTGAATCATGGGAGTTGGGACGCCCGTCGTACATAGTCCGTGTTTATCACAAACTCGGCTTACCGTTGTCGAGTCTGTTCACTCGGAAGAGTGGAGGCAACATGACGATGTAGTTCAAAGGACACCTAGCTGGTGCTCCCGTGAACGTACTGGCTGACACTAGAGGGGACGACTCTTTTGTTCGCCTTGGCTTCACCCGACAGGTTGGCATGAAGTACGAGCCATCAAATGGCGCAGTTGTTGTCGGTGACAACCGTACGGTACCCGTGATCGGTACTTGTAAAGCAAAAATTTGCATTCAAGGGTACACACATAGTGTCACGTTGAAGGTACTCAACCTTCTTGACCCGTTCGACGTGGTGCTAGGCGATCCTTGGCTTTGTGACAACAAGGCTCTAATGTGCTTTGAATCAAAGCGTTTGATCCTCCGGAAAGGACAACGCCGCTTTACGTTGATTCCGAGTACGGAATTATCACCGACCCGACTCAAAGTCCATGCCAGCTTGTCTGCAATGCAGGTCAAGAGACGTATTCAACAAGGTTGTTGATACTTCTTGGCTCAGCTGCAGAAAGTGGAGGACGACGTGACGGAAGACACGCCACAAGAGATCAGATCTCTATTGGCGGAGTTCTCGGATGTATTCCAAGACCCACCGGCTGGGCTTCCACCAGAAAGACACATGGGCCATACGATTCCGCTGAAACCGGAGGCGACTCCTCCATTCAGACCCATGTATCGCATTAGTCCACCAGAAAGGCGAGAGGCCGAACTCCAAATCAAAGAGTACCTTGCAAAAGGATGGATCAAGCCAAGTAGCTCGCCGTACGGTGCGCCGATCCTTTTTGTGAACAAAAAGGACAGTGGTTTACGCATGTGCGTGGATTACGGGGCGTTGAACAAGCTGACGGTGAAAAATCGATTCCCCTTACCGTGGATTGAGGACCTTTTTGACCAACTCCAAGGCGCAAAAGTATTTTTGTCCTTGGATTTGTCTCAAGGGTACCATGAAATCAGCATCACGGAAGATGATGTGCCCAAAACCGCGTTCCGAACGCACATGGGACACTATCAGTTCCGAGTGTTATGCTTTGGGCTTACAAATGCCCCGGCAACCTTCCAAGGAGAAATGAACCGAACGTTCGCCAAGCAACTCGGACAGTTTGTCTTGGTTTACCTGGATGATATCCTGGTTTTCTCCAAATCAATGGAAGAGCACATAGAACATCTGCGCGAAGTTCTCGCAATCCTTCGGGAACAGAAGTTCTATGCAAAAGTGAGCAAGTGCAAGTTTGCACAAGATGAGCTCGAATACCTTGGACACATCGTCGGCAAGGACGGCATCCGCGTCGATCCACGAAAGGTCCAAGCCGTTGTGGACTGGCCACGCCCCAAAAATGTTGGGCAGATTCGGTCTTTCCTCGGCCTTGCAAACTACTTTCGACGGTTTATGCAAGGGTATTCGACCCTGGTAGAACCGCTAACCAGGCTCATGCGAAAAGACGTTCGTTGGGAATGGACATCCAATTGCGAGAACGCTTTTCTCAAAGTCAAAGAGCTTCTCTCCACGGTGCCCGTCCTAGCTCTTCTGGATCCATCGCAACCGTGGGAGGTTCGATGTGATGCGTCGGTAGTTGGACTTGGAGCCGTCCTCATGCAGAACGGTCACCATGTTGCGTATGAGAGCCGGAAGCTCATACCCGCGGAAACGCGGTACACGACTGGGGATCAAGAGCTCCTTGCGGTAGTACACGCTTTCACGATGTGGCGTTGCTACCTTGAGGGTGCTGAAGGGGGTGTGACGGTCGTGACCGACCATAATCCATTGGTGTTTTTCCAAACGTAACCGAACCTATCAAGACGACAGGCGTGTTGGAGCGAATACCTGAGTCGATTCTCGTTCACATGGGAATATCGGCCAGGACGAATCAATGTGGCCGATCCACTAAGCCGACAGCCTGTGGAAGTTAAAGCAACCACCGAGGTCAGTGGGTGTTTTATGGCCATTGCAACAGCAACCGTACAACCACCAGATCCCCCTGCACCTCTGCGTCAACCACCACGAGAGATTGTCCATTACAACGGTTTTGTAAACAGGATCCGGATGGGATACTGTGTGGATTCTTGGTTTCAAGACTCTCGAAATCTGGACAAGTACGGCTTGGTGGNAGTGTCGATGTCCGTAAGTATTGCATGACATGCGACCCATGTCTTCGGAATAAGGCTAGTAACAAGAAGCCTGCGGGACTCCTCCAGCAGCTTCCCATTCCTGGGACTCCATGGGAGTGCGTCAGCATGGACTTCATTACTGGTCTTACGGACACGGCCCGTGGCCATGATGCAATACTAGTGGTTGTGGATCTTCTGACGAAGATGACACACTACATTCCTATAACCACTGACGTGAACGTAGAGGAGACCTCTCGTCTCTTCTTTGAGGGTGTCGTAAAGTACCACGGCTTGCCGTTGCACATTATCTCCGATCGAGATCGAAAATTTGCTAGTAAGTTCTGGCAAAAGATGCACGAGTACTTCGGCAATGAGTCGCAAATGTCGACAGCATTTCACCCTCAAACTGACGGACAAACAGAGCGCATGAATCACACTCTGGAGCAGATGCTCCGCATGTACGTGGACCCTGCCATGCATGATTGGGACAAATTCCTAGCTCCGGCAGAGTTTGCGTTGAAGAACTCGGTGAACGAGTCCACACAGTTCACACCGTTTGTGTTGAACAGTGGTCTGCATCCAGTGGTACCCTCTTCATTGGTGAAGAGTGGGAGTACATGAGGGCAGGTTCCTTCCGCTCAAGCCTTTGCCAAGCGCATCGACTCCTTGTTACAGGAGGCGAAGGGTCACGTTCAAGCAGCTTGGCAGCGACAAAAGGCATATGCCGACAAAGGTCGTCGGGAGGTGTCGTTTGACATCGGTGAAAAAGTGCTGCTCAGCACTAAAAACCTTCGGTTGAAGTCGCCAGGGGCAAGAAAACTTCTACCGAAGTGGATTGGGTTGTTTCCCATTGTGGCACGCATCGGGCCAGTGGCATACCGATTGCTACTTCCGCCGAGTATGAAGATACATGACGTGCTTCATGTGAGCCTGCTGGCTCCGTACACGGCAGAAGGAACTGTTTGGCCACCGCCTGCAGTTCTGGCTGCCGACGGCCAATACGAGGTCCTTCGCCTACTCCAGCACCGAGAGCGTACTCTTCGGTCGCGCGTTGTCAGGGAGTACCTCGTTCATTGGGCCGGTCGTGGACCTTAACATAATTCATGGGAGCCCAAATCTCGGTTGCCCATAGGGGTGGTCAACGAGTACTGGAGCGAACTTGCAGCTCACACAGATCGACGCGTGGCAGGAGGTACCACCTGAACGCGGGAAAAGTGAACAACATTCCCACAGGGCAGCATTCATGGACAGCGACCATAGAAGGTTGGGGACGCCCAACATGGTTGTCGCGCGGACGCTCCAGCCTAAAGGGGGCCGCTAGCCGTGCTGACCTACAAGCTGCAGCTTAGGTCTAAGTACCATGCACGTGTTCATGTTTAGCTGGTGATTGAAATTATTAATTTTCTTTCACNCTTTTGACGAAGATGACACACTTCATTCCTACAACCACTGACGTGAATGCAGAGGAGACCGCTCGTCTCTTCTTTGAGGGTGTCGTAAAGTACCACGGCTTGCCGTTGCGCATTATCTCCGATCGAGATCGAAAACTGCTAGTAAGTTCTGGCAAAAGATGCACGAGTACTTCAGCAGCGAGTCGCAAATGTCGACAGCGTTTCACCCTGAAACGGATGGACAAACAGAGCGCATGAATCGCACTCTGGAGCAGATGCTCCGCATGTACGTGGACCCTCCCATGCATGATTGGGACAAATTCCTGACACCAGCAAAGTTTGCGGTGAACAACTCGGTGAACGAGTCCACACAGTTCACACTGTTCGTGTTGAACAGTGGTCGGCATCCAGTGGTACCCTCTTCATTGGTGAAGAGTGAGAGCACAGGAGGGCAGGTTCCTTCCGCTCAAGCCTTTGCTGAGCGCATCGACTCCTTGTTACAGGAGGCGAAGGGTCACCTTCAAGCAGCTCGGCAGCGACAAAAGGTATATGCCGACAAAGGTCGCCGGGAGGTGTCGTTTGACATCGGTGACAAAGTGCTGCTTAGCACTAAAAACGTTCGGTTGAAGTCGCCAGGGGCAAGAAAACTTCTACCCAAGTGGATTGGGCCGTTTCCCATTGTGCCACGCATCAAGCCAGTGGCATACCGATTGCTTCTTCCGTCGAGTATGAAGATACATGACGTGTTTCATGTGAGCCTGTTGGCTCCCTACACGGCAAAAGGAACCGTTCAGCCTCCGCCAGCAGTCCTGGTTGCTGACGACCAATACGAGGTTCTTCGCCTACTCCAGCACCGAGAGCGTACTCTTCGGTCACGCGTTGTCAGGGAGTACCTCGTTAATTGGGCCGGTTGTGGACCTGAACATAATTCATGGGAGCCCGAATCTCGGTTGCCCACAGGGGTGGTAAACGAGTACAAGAGCGAGCTTGCAGCTCGCACAGATCGACGCGTAGCAGGAGGTACCACCTGAACGCGGGAAAAGTGAACAACATTCCCACAGGGCAGCATTCATGGACAGCGACCATCGGAGGTTGGGGACGCCAAACATGGTTGTCAAGCGGACGCTCTAGCCTAAAAGGGGGAGGCCGCTAACCGTGCTGACCTACAAGCTGTAGCTTAGGTCTACGTACCATGCACGTGTTCATGTTTAGCTGGTGATTGAAATAATTAGTTTTCTTTCACATAGTTGACAACTCACTACCTGGCATTCTCACTTGTTGGTCATGAACCGAGACGGTTCATAATAAGTGGGGAGGAATGTAGCGGGAGGGCCAGTTCGGCCCTCCCACCTCGCGATAGCGAGGGGGTGGCTGCAAGCCACCCCTCGCTATCGCAAGGGTCGGCCGGCGGCCAGGAGGCCGTGAGGCCTCGAGGGACGAGGCCTGTGGCCTCGTGCCCTCGTTCTCGCTCGCCCTCCTCGCTTGTGAGAACAAGCGAATACGAGGCATAGAGCGAGGAGCAAGGAGCCAGTAGCGAACGAGAAAGATCGGCGCGAAATCGCCGATCATGCCTCGCACGCGACGATTTCACGCCGACGCGTCAAAACAGAAAGTCGAGTTTGTTTAGGACGAACTACGAGTTTCTAAACCGGAAAACTCGTGCAAACTCACGAGTTCGAGGTAAAAACCCCCGGTTTGGGTCCGAAAACCAGGGGTTAGGTAAAAACGGATATGGGCCTTCACAGACTCAAAATATTCGAGTCTCCCTGCTCTGGGTCGTTGATGACGATTGCCCCTCAGTCCTGCGANGACGGCCGGCGGCCGGCCAAGTGACCGGCCGGCCACCGGCCGGCCAGCCACCAGCCGCCGATCGCGGCCTCAGCCCGATCGGCGGCTGAGAGGCCACGAGGGCCTCGAGGGCGAGGCCTCGTGGCCTCGTGCCCTCGCCCCCCCTCGCCCTCCTTGCAAACGAGCAAGAGAGGACGATGGATAGGGGGAGCGAGGGTGAGGTGAAATTCGCTGGCGCGAAATCGCCAGCGTGCCTCGCACGCGACGATTTCGCGCCAGAACGACAATATATGAATCAAAGTTCGTTTACGATGAACTTCGACATAAAACGAACAAAATAACTCGTGCAAACACACGAGTTTGAGGTAAAAACCCCTGGTTTGGGTCCCAAAACCAGGGGTTTGGTTAAAAACGGAAATGGGCCTCCGGAGACTCAAAATATTCGAGTCTCCCTGCTCTGGGTCGTTGATGACGATTGCCCCTCACTCTTGCGAAGGGGGTAAATCCCTGACGCGGACTGAGAACGCCATTTGGCGAACTCCGATGACGACTTCAGAGCAGGAGCTGGAGACTCAGCCCGTTACAGGGGGAATCAGGTTTATTTTCTAAAACTAGGAGTGTATAGCCATCCTTTCCTAAAACTATCCGAAGTACCTATTTTGATCCCACTTTGGAGGCACGCCAACCTTGTTTCATACATTCTCGATGCTGTAGCTTGTTCTATGAAGCGGAAACGCCGATTTTTAGAGCACTATGTTTATGAATGTCTTTCTGAGACTCAATCTTTGCAATGGTGGAGGCCACATACCAAACATTTTTTCCATTGGCTAGGATATAGGCAGATAGTCACAAATGAGGTACTCGAATCGATGATTTCATGTATGTGACTGTGACGTGCACTCAAATTTTGTTCGTTGTTCGAACTAAGAATCAATGAACCACAAGACACATTGATGGGGAGCACACGAGTGACAAGTCCGGTTTTGGTTTAAGTGGATCGCAGAAATTTCATGAAAAAAACTGAAGATTTTTGTTACAAATGAGATCAACTTGGACCGAGATAAGTACAAGTGTCGAGTTGAAGTTGGAGTGAGGAATTGCGGAGCTAACATTCCCACATACGGCTCCTCGACAATTTACGAAACACGTGAATTGGCTGTTCAATCTGAGCATCTAATTGGTGAAAATTGGGTGATGGCCTCATATGGATGTTGTTCGACCATGGAAAAAAGTGCATTGAATTATGTCGTCAGCATTTCAAAATCATGCGCTGTTAAAGCAGGCTGCTTTCGTCGTGATTCTTCCTCGTCACTCTCCATCAGTGCGTGAAGAAAATATAGCAACCCAACAGACACACCTACCCGAAAAAGAAAACGAGTAGGTAGTTCGAGGGGAGTGATCATACATTGACATAACATTAGATCAAGCTGAGACATCTATGATTGGCAGAAAAATAGCTGGATATCCAAAGCCGCAAACATTACAAAAAACTTTATTCACATGGTGCACAAAATAAACAAATACCTAGACATGAGTGCACTGTCGATGCCGCACGGCATGGCGCTTCAACATGTTGTCATTGATCCTTTTCCAGAATAATCACAAACCCCTCTATCAAGCCGTTTGACACTGTTCGATAGAAGGTTTGTGAGTGGTTTGCATATGTGGATGGAGACTCCCAATGTGTTGAAAGGGAATCTCATGGGTCCCGCTTTTGCACCGAACACAATGGTGGTGGTTCACAAGGATGAGGTGCAGAGCAGAAGATGATTCAAACAAATGGGAAAGTTGGTTAATGTGTATTTGGAGTGAAGGAGGCTTAGGGGCTAAGAAGTATACAAAGGCATGTGAGACAACCAAGACGAGCCGCGAAGTCATAGGAGACTTTGTGACAGCTCTGATGGCTGTGGCCACAGCCGCTGCCAATGAGGCCACTGCTGCAATCCTGCAATGGACAAGAAATTTGCAAGAATGACATGGCCCAAGATGCCACATGTTTCGGGCGAGAGTCATACCACACCGGTAGTGGAGACGGCCACATGGATGTTGTTGCACCACTTTTGATGATACTGCATTTACACTACTAGTGCTGCTGCTGCTCTGCAACTTCAGCAATTGCTGTTGCTACTGTTGTAACTCTGCTGGCATGACATTGTTGCTACAACCACCACTGTACTGATGAAGTTGTTGTTGTTATCGCTGCTGCTAAACTTTTCTTGCTCGCTCATATTACCGTTGAGGACTGACCACCTTAGCAGCAAGAATGACTGCTATTGCTCCTTACACTCCAATGATTGGGACTGTCGAAGTGAGGTCATAGCCACCTTTGCCCAAACATGGTGCCTGGGTCTCAGCTGCAAATACTCATGTTGTTACCTCTTTGCTACGAGAGTACATCAATGCACTTGCGGCAACATGGTGGTGGATATGAAAAGAACCGCCACGGCTCAAATTGGTGTAGGTGGAAGAAACCACCCTCCTTTTGTAACAACTTTGTAAATCCATCACACTGCTTTGATACTAGTAGTCAAGGGAGAACGACTAGATGTGAAGGCATAAACAGTGGGAGAAGAGTTAAACCACGTGGCACACACGACAAGGATTGGAAGTAAAGTGAATGACTTGGCCAAGAAACACTTGAGTACAACGAGTGAGTGACGTGCAAGATTCAGCGTGGTTGACAATGCCACCCACGCGACACGGCCTCATGCGGGGGCCTCGACGCCATCCAAGAGGTCAAGCCCAACCAAACGGAGTTTTAATTTCAGTGGCGGCCACTCGTGTTGCTCACCAGATAACCCAAAAGCATAGCCCCTAGGGACCAACAGCGACGATAATCTCAATCGGTCAACAAACATGCAAGGTAAAGATGTGCCATATCGCATGTAGCAACATCTGTAACATGGATTTCTTGCTCATGTGTATCACTCCAGCTAGACTGCTCATTTCAAAATGTTAGCATGCACTGAATGATCATCATGCAATTCAATCTTCCCAATCTCTCGGCCATCACCATCTTTAGTCCCAACGTCTCAAACTCCCCGTGTGCTGGAAAACTCTTACTTTCCTGCATGGTAGTGTGTGTGGGTGAAGTTACGAGGTCACTTGCACGGTACTCATATCCCACGCCAACAGTCAGGGTGGAACTAATCCTCCGACAGCATCCCCTCAAGGGAACAATCTGGCAGCTGCTTAATCCCTACGCACATGAGCACGTGATGTGAAAACATCCACATTGTCCACGAGGGTTTGCAATCCATGCAAGTTTCCCTCCGCTTATTCATGCTACATATGCGGTATTCCCAATTAGTGTCCCAAAAGAAACCACACTCTACATGAGACTCGTGGTGAACTACTAAACAAATGTCATGATGGACGTCATGTGGTTTGGACCACAAGTAGATGATGTAGCTCGTTTCCCTCACACATATTCCTTCCTATTGAGAATGAGAGAAAAAGGGGAGGGACAAGGAAAGTTTGCAGTCCAGGGCTGAAACATTGTCATTCTAGAGAGGGTCCACAATTGTGAGTTCATGGCACACAATGAGAGTAGTGGACGAGCGATAGGAAAGCTTGTGTCGAGCTTTCTCGTCACTCGCTGAGGAGTGATCGATTAAGAGCCTCGTCAATTTCCTACGTCCTGCTTGTGTATGTGATTAACCCGCTTGCACTTGGGTTGAACCAGGGTCCTGTAATCGACCCACTTACTGCCAATTGAAACCTGGCACAACATTGCAGTGGTCTCACACCCAAAGCTACACAATTGACAGTCTTGGAGAGATGGCTTCTACTCATATTTCCTCAAATGCACCATGCTCGGCGCTCGGCACGTCCTCAACAGCTCGGCGCATCTTCGACACACTCACGGCCCTGCGTGTGCATGAACAGAGGCCGGCGGTCAACATCAGTGTCTGCACATTCTCATGCAATATCACCACTAAGAGTCCACACACGAGCTACTGCACATTCATGATGGATCCCACAATGCTATACCCCCTGTTTTTGTGCATGTCATTGCGGCCAAAAGGTCGTTTGTGTGTTGTCCAACTTTCATGTACGCAACAGGGGGTACAAATCTAAAATCGATTGGAAAATAATTTTAGGGCATGCAGGCCCATGCAAGCATGAACATGAGCTCTGTGTGTGAGTGCGATGCAAGACGGCAAGAATTTGGCTAAGTCTGGAATGCTGAATATAAAGAACAAGGAGAGATTACAAATGAGCCCCTAGCGGGCTTATATAGGGGCGCCGGCAGCTAACTGCACCGGGCCCCGTCACCCCTGCTGAACCCAAATGAGTCAACAAGGAGAACACACTACATACACCACGAGAGTAACAAAGGTGGTCTCCTCGAGGCAACGGAACAGCTCGCCGAGTGCCCGGGTCTCGACCACCGAGAAAATATGAGCAGTGTCAAAACATCTCGGAATCAACGTCCAGACATCACAGACGGCTTTCCGAACGTCGGAAGCNCCACCGAGAAAACTCTCCTGCCTCCTGACAAGCCCACATGGCTGTCGGAACGCATCGACCGCGTCTCGCCAGCGCTTTCGTAGGTGCTGGAGAAGTCTCGGTGCAGTCCGGAGGCCCGTCGTGTCGTCACGCTCTCCTCTGCCATATACCCCGAATGTGGGTATATCGGTAAACTAACAGTGTCGGTCGTGACGGGTGGAAGCCACACAAACCAACACTCCCCCTGGCTGACATAGCCGTCCATGCCAGAACGAATGAATGACATGGAAGGCATGGAACAACAATGTATGGCAAGCCATACGATGCATGAGTCAACTCACACAGATACACACACACACACACACACTCATCTGTTATCCATCTAGGGTCTCCCTGGACACTGGCACAGCCCACCAAGTGTCTGGGTCTCGACCATGAGAGGAGGGATGCACACGTGCACAAACCAGTGTAATGCCTATCACACACATGTCAAGCAACAAGATGGTCTCCTCGTGACACTGGTACAACGCACCAAGCGTCCGGGTCTCGACCAACAGCTCGCATGCACATGCCACACACACTATAGCCATACACAAGACACACGATCACATGGTCTCCTCGTGACACTGGTACAACGCACCAAGCGTCCGGGTCTCGACCAACAGGGTGCTGCCATGTACATGCAGCTGTGCAGGCACGTAGCGTGAGGCACATGCGGGATGCTGTAAATGCTCAGAACAGAGCATGGACCTCGCCATGCATCTCCCATGGCGTCGCGTCAGGTCGAGGTCCACATAACACTCCCCCTAGGCAGATGAACATGGCAGCAATGTCCTCGATGGAGATGCTGATGTCGTAGCTGAATAGATCCTTGGCGATGAGTCATGTAGTGTATCCATCATGCAGAGACAGCTCCCCCCGTCACCTGTGAGTCGACTCCCTCCCTCAAAGACGAAGTGGTGTCTCCGGCTACAACTCCTCACGTGAATCTGCATCGCGTAGGGTATGCCAGTCCTCGCGTGACTGCCAAGGGTCCCAACTCACAGTCTCTCCTGCCTCCGCACTGCCGCGATGCATCTGTGTACGCCGGAGGAACGGGAATGGACGAGCAGCACGCGTGCGTGGATGAAGTGGCGGAGCTGGCCTCGGAGGCCAGATAGAGCACCCTGAGGCACAGGGGTGTACCGCCGGAGGAGGAGAGCTGGAACGACGAACCGGATCACCACTCGCGGATGAAGATGAAGA
>SZWC01004378.1:43019-60117 GCA_023375785.1 Penium margaritaceum
CCTTCCCCCCCACTCCTCTTTCTCCCCAACAAGCACGCCACACCAAGCCGCAGCAGCAGAAGGAGCCGGACCAACCATCAGGGGAGGCATGCTCCAGCCGAAACGCTTCATCCACCTCCACGCCACTGCTGCTGCCGCTAACCGTCCCTGCCCCCCCACCTCCTCCGCCGGCAGCACCTCCTCCACCAACACCCAATCCCGGGGAGGAGGTCGAGGCCGCGCGGATCCCAGGAGGCTGCCCCATGCCCAGCGGCCGCGGGGGGAATCCCGAGCCTGGCCGGCTCGGCATTGCTGCACCCGGGGCCCTCGCGCCGCCCACCGCACCCCTCTTGCTGTTCAGCTTGCCCATGAATGCCGGCTGGGTGCAAGATGTTGATGCAGCGGCTGCTGCCCTGCCGCTTGTGCCGCTGCAGTGCTGCTGCTACTGCTACTGCTGCTGCTCCTACTGCTGCTGCCCCTTTTGCTGCTGCTACTGTTGCTGCTGCTGCTGCTGCTGCTGCTGCTGCTGGCTGGCGGCGGCGGCGGCGGCGGCGGCGGCGGCGGCGACGACGACGACGACGACGACGACGACGACGACGACAACAACAACGACGTAGCTGATGCCGCTGCTGCCGCTCCTACTGCTCCTGCTGCTGCTGCTGCTGCTGCTTCCGCTAATGGTGTTGGTGCTGGCGCTTTTGCTGCTGCTGCTGATACTGCTGCTGCTGCTGCTGCTCGTGGTTGAGCTGCTGCTACTGATGCTGCTGCTGAAGCAGCTGCTACAGCAGCAGGCGCCGATGTTTACTGGTGCTACAAGCTTCAGCTGCGGTTCATGCTGCTGATCCTCCTTGTAACCGGATAAACGCTTCTGACGCCGTCACCAGCAGTGATGCTGGTGCTGGTGGAATCAAGGTTAGTGGTGGTTTCGCCGGTCTTCAACTCCTGCTGCCGCCTGTTGCCTTTCGCAGGCCAGTGCCATGCCCGTAACCAGAAGTCCGGTACTAGCAGCAGAGCAATACCAGTTGCTGCGGTGGCAGCAGCGTCTAGAACCGGTAGCATGCCCATCAGGGTCAGCTCGTGAAGAATCCCCTCCTCAAAAAACGTCCGGACGCGTGTGCTTGTGTGAACACGTCCGTTCATAACTGCCCGGACTCAGAAGGATCAACCTGTCCGAGGCGTCCACCTGACCAGTCGCCACGACGCACGGCGACTGGTCAGGCTGACGGTCAACTAAAACCCAAGCAGCTAAGTACCCCAGTTTCAAATCCAATTTATGCCATCTACCCTGTCTGCAAAATGTACACCTGATAAGCCCTACAATCCATACCCTAGTGCTACATGATTTCGTTGTTGGGGTTACGTAGTAACCCTATGCAATCGGTTCGGTATCCAAGAATCAGCGCTGACGTCAGAAAATCCGCCGCACAAGGACTTCCGCGACGGCAATTCTGTCTGCGGTCGGTGTTTCTGTCCACCGACAGCCCATCGAGTATTTTCTAGGCCTTTTTTGCTGCACTTCTGTCGCGTCCGGAAGACAGGCCCTCTCTGAGCGCGATTTTCCTTGCGGAAGCGACTCCCAGTCCGAGAAATACGCGCGAATCGGACAGACTTCGCGCAGCAACCAGGGTTTTTTCCGAAACAGATACCGGACATCGAAGCAAGCACTTGACTTCACCGACGACGACTTCTCGGACAGGAAGGGAAGGTCGAGCGAAACTCGTTTCCAAGGCAGATAACATGTTTGAACCCGGCTTCAGTCTATTACTACGTAACCCCGATGCAAGCCTGCGTGCAGCCAATGCCACTAGTTTGAAATATTTTTCAATGTGAAAAATAATTTCTTCATGAAAACATTCTTCAGGTTTGCACACTAATACAACAAAATTAGTCAAACCCGCACACTTATTCCGTGGAGGATGTTCAAATCCCCAATAACTTCGCACTTCAAATCTTCAATTCTCGGCCAGAAACATCATCTATAGCAACCTTTGTGGAGTGAAGAAGTGCAATTTAGAATTCGTTACTGTCGAGAAGTGAAACCGGATCGCGGAGAAATAGTAAACTACACACAAAAAAGCCACGAACATGTTGCTCGCTCACACGAATACTTAAATTAATTTTTAGAAACAATTATTTTTTGTAACGAAATCATCTTGCAATAGGGTATTTGGGACTCAATGAGCCTTGTGATGGTAATTTTTACACGAATGAGCTATTCATATGGATATCTTTTTGTTCATAATTAATTTCAAAGACAAGTGAAAACTTTATCATTTCTAAATAGCAATAACTGTGTTTCGGTGACAAGTGGCCAGAAAATCAAGTGCATCTAAACTCTAAACCATCTACACAAAATCAATTGTTCTTCGGGTATTGAACACTTGAGCCATGCAAGATGACTGATGTTGCATCATGAGTGGTCACTTCAATAAACTCCGCCAAGAATTCAAGTGATTTCTAAAATGTTTTAGGCATGGTATCAAAGAATTCTACCACCAATGAGAATTCGGCCTAATTTTGATATACCCATTGTTTGGGCTTCCAGATTTCGCGATTTCTCTAAGCCATTTTTCGCACGTTTTAGACACGGTATTCACTTTATGTTTAAGTTCATTGGCCACACAACTCTATGCCCTCTTGCCTCCCACACTCTTCAGACACTCATACACAGATTAAGTGACAATGGTCCCACCTGGGGAAGTGTTTGACGCGCCCTTCTTGGCTGAAGCCGTCGACGCCCTCAAGCTGCTGCTGCTACTGGACCCAGGAGTGCCTTCTGGCACAAAAAAACAAAACGTGACCATGGCATGACTCTCCATGATTTTCTATGACTCTTTGTGATGTGGTAGATGCTAGGGCTCGTACATTCTCATTGCCGTGCCCTGCATCATGTTATCTTGCTTTGCACATGGTGGGGGAGCTGTAATTCTCCCGGGTGCTGATCCTCAGGGGGCCACCGTGCCGGTCTTGGCCGTGCATTGGTGAGTAGCCGCCCTCGGTTTATTCGGAGCGGTCGGGCTCAACCCCCAGGTGGCGGCACTCGCTCACCCGAGCTTTCTGCTCGAGGTGGGTGAGTGATCATCGGTACTGTTTTGCTCGCCCCACCCCCTTTCTCTCGCTCTTGTCTTGGGTTGAGTGCGAACTTTGCAAACAAGTTACCGCATCCATGGCGTGTCTCGCTCGATGGTGCTTGCTGCATTCTCCTCCCTCACCACACATGGACAAGCTAGCTAAGCAACTTCCTAGCAACTTCTGGTATCAGAGTGCGTGAGCCTCTTCTCTCACCGTTCCACAGTCCTGGTCCTTGAAGCTTCCGCGTCCACTGTCTCCCATGGTCGACGCATCACCGCAGCCGCTCTCGCGGCTGCTCCCCGTCTTCACTTCTCGCAAGTTTGCAGCAGCTGTCTAAGCTGCTCCGCTTCACCACCCTCGATCTCTCGAGACTGCTCGTTCATCTCCTGGGGCCTTGGGAGTTCTCTCCTACCCGTTCGCACGTGCGCACCACCTTTCGTTGCCATGAGCTGCTGGAATCTCTCCCGGCCCTCGCACTGCCCTCACTCGCCCCACTACTCCCTGCAGCCGCTCTCGGCTGTTCTCGATGTCGTCCGTGGTGCTCGGGCGCACCTCCCGCCTCCTCTTTGCTCTCGGCGAGCTCTTGCCTCACCCGGCTGCTCTCGCGTGCCCCTCACGCTCTCTGCTCTCGTAGCTGCCAGCTTTTCTTCGCAGTCACTCTCGACTACACATGGTTGCCCACGGGTGTCCGTGACCTGCGGGTGTTCCTCTCACCCGGTAGTTTTCCTGTCCCCCCCCGCTACGCTCGAGCTCTTATCGCTCTCCCTTGCTATTGCAGTAGCTTGTGAAATCCCTTCTCTGCTCTTCGTAACTGCCCTTCAGCTACCACTGTACCCACAGCAGCCACCCTGGATTCACCACCGCTCGACGGGCCCCTGGACGAGGAGCTTGATTCTCCTTGCACTCCAGCACGCCACGCTGACCACGGGTGGGAGGGACCTTGGGATTACGACCCTCCTACGCCTCCAGACAATGACACACCACTCTCGTTTCTCATGCTCAGCTCCTCTCACTGACGAGAGGATCTGGAGAGGGCAGTAGCTGTACGAGAGGAAGAGATCAACCGACAAGTGTACACCGCAGACGACCTGCCACCGTCACCCCCTCGGCCTCCAACCATGCAACCACCAGACGGCACTCCACCAATCACGTCCACATCTATCTCCAACGCCACCGCCGGTCCGTCCCCCACTATTGCCACATCTGCTAAACCGTCTCCAACACCGGAGGTACCAGACGTCATCCCTGTGCTTCCAGTGCACACTGAATCCATCGGCCTCGCGGGGGCCATTCTTCATGCAAGAGCAGGGGCCACAACAACCTTTGCTACCACTGCCCGTGCCTGCACGGCTCCCACTCAGACTGCGGTGGGTCGTGCAGCCGACGCCTACGCCCACGCAGCAGCTTCTCTCACGCTACTTGCCACAGGCGCAGCAAACATCGCCACCCAAGTCACAGCAGCAGCAGCCTCTGTCACCACCGTTGCCTCATCCACCGCTGATGCCACTGCAGCTTATGTTGGCTCCATCCACGCCTCCACCACAGGAGCCGTCTTGACCCCCACAGGTGCTCCACGCGAACTGACTCCACACGTCACCACAGGGGTCCTCGTTGCATCTACATCTGCGGCAGTAATTGGAGCCACTGTCACCAGCATTCTGTGCCTGACGGTGGCAGTCGCAGGGTGGGTGGCAGTGCTCTTCCCCTCACCAATAGCTGTGGTGGCTCCTCTCTTCACCTTGCTACCCCGTCACTAGTTTGGTGAGACCATCCCTCACTCTCCATTTTGCACTCATTGCCTCCCCTCTCTTATCTGTGTTCGCATTCGTGCTCTAGTGTTTCTTGCCTTCTCACCATGCTTGTACCAGAAGACAATTTAGAGGCCCTTCAGGTCGCCCTTAACGAGGCATGGGCTGAGCACCGAAAGGCGGAGGATGAGCTGCACCAAGAGCGGGAAGCACAGCAGGAGCTTGCTGCCACGGTGGCCGCGTTGGTTCTTGAGCGTCTCCGCTCTCTCCCAACCTTTGGTGCCGTTCTCCCTGCCTCGCAATGAGGGTCTAGTGACTCATCAGGGCCACTTCCTGGTGGCGTCACCAACTCCTCCTCTCCTTCTCTCCCTGTTGCAACGGCCTCTGCTTGTGCTCTCCCACCAGCGCGGCAGAAAGATTTTGAGACCCCGCCCCCGCAATTCACTTCAAAAGTCACCTTCACATCCTGGGAGACGCGCTTTAGTGCATGGGCTCAGGGTGAATTACTGTGGGAGTATTCCTCGCCTGCCAAGCCGCCTTTTGTGCCTCACCCAACAGAGGCTACTCGTGCCGTGCGGGCCCTTATCAAGGCCGGCCTTGACAATCGTCTAGATGACATCGATACGTACAATGCAGACCCAATCCGAGGCATCAATGAAGACCCAGTGGGTGCTTATGTGCTGATCCACCACTATACAATTGTTACTGGGCATGCTGCTTAACAAGAGTAAGTGACCTGCGATCTCTTAGGCGCGGTCGACCGGGCCACCCACTCGAAGAGCTCGAAGTGGGGCCCAGCCGCCACCCCAGGGTCAAACCAGACCGGTCGGCGCACTCATTGTTCAGTTCAACACATTGCAGATGCGAGCTGACGAGACGGCAGATGAGTAATGGGCGCGCAGCCAGCGCTTGCTACGTGACCTTGGCAAGGCCGTCCCTGGAACTCTGTCCGCATGTCTGTCCATTGTCGGTGGCCTCATCCCTGAGCTGGCTGACCTGTATCTCCATGTCTCCCAAGCAGAACCTGAGCGCCTTGCCTCTGCACTTGTCCCTGTTGATTCCCCACCGGGGATTGGTCCTCTCTTTGATTTCACTGTTGCACGTCTCACTAACTGGTGGAACGCCCTTCAGAACAAATGCATGCATCGTGCCGCCATTGCAGCAGGCACTATCTCCTCACCCTCCACCTTTGCAGCAGCATCATCCACTGCCTCCTCCTCTCAGGCGTCAGTCAACTCCACACAATTTGCTGGCCGCAGGGGAGGAGGGGGGGGCAGTGGCTCCAGCTCCGGCCGTGGTGGTGGTCGTGGGGGCAAAGGGCATGGGGGTGGGGGTGGCGGCAAGGGCTCTACCTCCTCTGTCGCTGACATCACCTGCTAGAACTGCAGCGCTGCCGACCACTCCGTGCCCAAATGTCCTGCCCCTCGCGACGATGAACGCCTTGCTTCCTCCATGCGTGCACATTGGGCCCAAACCGGTGTCACAAAATCCTCTGTTGTTGCCATCGTGACAGTTGTGTCCTCCTCATCCTCATCATCTGCTTTGGCCCTGTCTAATACCCTCTCTCCTCTCCTACCAACACCAACTGCACCCAGCCCCTTGGACTGGGTGCCATCACCGTCCGGCCCTCCATACTATGCCCCCCCCCTCCCCACTACTCCTTTCCTCACTGGGCTCGTGACGATGGCCACTACTATGACTGCTCCTCTAACCACTCCTCCGAGCGTTCCTCTGATCGCCGTGACAAGGAGCGCACTCTTGAGCATCGACAGGCAGAACTTCTTCATCTTTTCTCTCAAGGAGGTGAGAGTGTGAGTGGCCAGTCCCGTGTGTCGTCCTGTGAGTCGGATGTTATCCTCCGTGGATCTGCCTCTGGTGGTGTGCAAGGGGAATTGCCTATGATCGTGCCTCGATTGAAGACTGGCAGTCTCACACGTTCCCCTCACGTCTTGGTCATCCCTCTCCTTCCTCCCTCCTTGGCACTGTTACTGTGTGCTTGGTTCTTCCTTCTACTCGTGTCTCATCTGGCCTCTGGATCATTGATTCCGGGGCCACACATCACATGACCTCTTGTCGTTCCTCCTTCGTGTCCCTCGGGCCCGTTTAGTATGTTCGTTCTGTAGGAACCGGCTCCGGCCAGCTTCTCCCTGTTCAAGGTGTTGGTGTCGTCCGCTTTGTTGGCCCCGGGGACACTGTCTACCTCCCCAACGTCCTCTACATCCTTGACCTTGAGGTCAGCCTCCTCTCCGTGACCACCCTTGACGATCACGGCATGGACTTCTCATCCAGCCGCGGCCTTGCCTCCATCTCTCTCCGCTCTTCTGGTCGTGTCATGCTGCATGGTGTGCGCTGTGATCGCTTGTTCCGTGTGCCGCTCACTTTGTCCTCATATTCCGTTGCCTCTGCTTTTGTTCACGTCGCTCCTTCGCTGTCCCCTTATCATGTTGATCTCCTGCATCATTGCCTCTGCCACATTCATACTGCCGCGATCCAGCGCCTTCTTTGCCTTCAGCCTGCACACGGCCTTGACCCTGCCACTTTCTCTCCTCCCTACATGTCCACTTGCCTTGACTGTACCAGTGGCAAAATGCACCGCTCACCATTCTCTACCTCTGAATCCACCACCTCGCACCCACTTGATCTGGTGCATGCTGACCTCATGGGCCTGTTGCCCGAGGACTTCCTTGGTGGCATTGGCCGTTACGTCCTGTGTCTCACTGATGACTACTCCCGCTACCGTTGGGTTTTGGCCCTGCGCCACAAGAGTGAGGTCACCGACGTCCTTGAGTCTTGGCTCCCACAGTCCGAACGCGCTTGTCTTTAGTCCTTGTGCGTGTTTTGCAGTGACCGTGGTGGTGAGTTCTATGGTCCCACGTCTCGCTTTCTTGAGTCCCATGGTATCCGGCTTGAGTCCTCTGCCCCCTACAGCCACAAGAAAATGGTGTGTCTGAACGCTGGAACCGCACTCTTGCTGACGGTGTCCGTTCTCTGCTCTCTGCCTCTGGTCAGTCTCCTCTCTTCACCTTTGAAGCTATGTCCTACATGACTTGGGTCTGGAACCGCATCCCGCATGGGCTCCTTCCCCACACTGTCACTCCCTTTAAGCGGTGGACTGGCCAGCGTGCGGACCTCCATTTTGCCTGCGTTTGGGGCTGTCTTGCCTCCATCTGGATGCCCGCCGACCAACGTGAAGGTAAGCTGTCCCCTCATGGTCACCTGTGCATCTTTCTTGGCGTCTCTCCCTTCTCCAAGGCGTGGCACTTCTGGGATCCTTCGCGTTGCCGTGTCATTGAGTCTCATGATGCTTTCTTCTTTGAACACCTGTTTGAGCACGACGCTCCCCGCTTTGGTGGGTCCCTTTCTCCGCCTCTTCGGGGTGGGGTGGTCCTCTACCCTCTGGGCCTGCTGTTCTCCCCTCGGTGCGTCGCTCGATCCCCTCTGACTCCTCCTCTGCCGAGCAGAGTTCTCTCCTGTCCACGTTCCCCTCACCGGTGTTATCACCCTCCACGGCTCCCTTGGCCTCACTCAGTCGTTCCTCTAGCTCCCCTACCGGCTCCCCTGCCCTCTCGTCCTCTTCTCCCACTCTTGCCACCATCTCACCACCTCCTACTGTCATCTCAGAGCCACCTCTCGACTCTTCCTCTCAGCCTGAGCCGCCTCGCCCTGCTGCTCCCTCCTCTTCTGCACATGTTTCGTCCATTCCTCCAGGCTCACCCTACACGCGCGGTGGGCGCCAATGGGCTCTTCCCTCTCAGTCTCACCCTATTGTCTCTGGTGACCCTGGCCTTCGTGCTCTTGGCCTCACCACCTCTTGCCTCTCTGCAGCAGTGTCTGTCATACACCCCAGCACCGCACTTGGCTACTCTCTTGTCGAACAGGAGTTCCACTCAGTCGTGTCCTCTTCTGTAGCCGGGTATGTTGCTTCATGCTTTGCTGCCGCCGGCCTTTCTCCTCTTCCTCCCAAACCACAAACTATGCAGGCAGCCCGTACAACCTCTGACTCGCCGTTGTGGGAGGAGGCCATGAAGGCCGAACTCGATGCTCTTTCTAATCATAGTGTGTATGAGCTTGTTGACCTCCCACCGGATCGCAAGGCAGTTGCTGCCAAGTGGGTCTACCGTCGTAAGCTGAACCCAGACAACACAGTTGAACGGTACAAGGCTCGTCGCACTGCCAAAGGGTTCTCTCAGATCCCTGGAGTCGCCTTTGACGAGACCTTTGCCCCAGTCGGTCGCTACACCACAGCCAGGGCTTTTCTCAGCCTAGTCGCTCAGCATGATTGGGAGCTTGAGCAGATGGACGTCAACAATGCCTTTCTTCATGGCAAGTTGGATGAAGAGATTTACATGGTACAGCCGCCCGACTTCTCTGATGGCACCAACTGGGTTTGGCGCTTGCGGAAGGCCCTCTTCGGCCTCAAACAGTCCCCACGGTATTGGAACTAAGAGATCACAACCACCCTTGAAAAAGGGGGCTATAAACGGAGTGTCGTGGATCCGGCGCTCTTTCTCGAACCCCCCCACCAAACCACTTGTTACCATTCTTGTATACGTGGACGACCTTCTCATTGCTTCTCTCGATGCTGCGTCTGTGACTGCCGCCAAGTCTCTACTCCAAGCGGCAAACAAGATGAAGGATATTGGTCCAGCCTGTGTTTTTTTGGGAATGGAGCTGGAGCGGGACCGTGCATGTCGTATTTTGCATGTGCATCAGGCTGCATATGTGCCTAGCCTGGGGGAGCGCTTCACCCCACTCCTCATGTCCATTCCCATAGCGTCCACTCCCATGACGCCTGCTGGTCAGTCCCTCCTGAAGTCACTTGAGCTCTCAAAGCCAGGGGAGACGGTTGACGTGACCGCTTACCTCCGTGTCATTGGCTCCCTAATGTACCTCGGCACGACCACACGTGCGGATGTGGCTTTTGCTGTCAACTTTCTGTCTCAGTTCTCACAGTGGCCCCCCAAGCACCACCTCGAGGCAGCGTTGCGAGTGGTGCAATACGCCCTCTCCACCCCTCGTGTCGGACTGCACTTTCGTGCACATCCCTCTGTCGTAGTGGACGGCTTCACAGACAGTGACTGGGCGCATGATTTTGATGCTCGCAGTCGTACAGGGTACATCTTTCTGGTTGGTGGCATTGCAGTTTCCTGGAAAAGTGGCAAACAAGGGTGTGTGGCACGCAGCACTGCTGAGGCTGAGTATGTTGCTCTGGGTGCAGGCGCTTGTGAAGCTGTCTGGCTGTGTCGTTTGCTGCAACAATTACATGTTCCCATCCGTTGTATCAATCTGCGCTGTGACAACCAAAGCACAAAGGCCATTACTGAAAACAGTGCTATGCATCACTCACAGACCAAACACATCAATGTGGAGCATCATTTTGTTTGTGAGTGCATTGCTACTCGTCCCGTTCAGGTCGCTTGGGTGGATACACGGTCGCAGAGAGTTGACTTTCTAACTAAGGCTCTGAGCCGAAATGTCTTCAAAAGTGCTGTTCACTATGTGGGTCTCATCAGTCCGCATGATCTGGGCTGATTGTCAGTGCTTCCTATCTCTCGCCGCTTGTAATCACCGCTTGTGATTAAGGGTGCACACCGGATCTGATCCGCGGATCCTGAGTTGGATCCGGCTCCGTGGATCGGTTCAAGGCGGAAGATCCGGATCCGCGGATCTGGATCCGGATCCGCGGATCTTTGGACTCTCGGATCGTTCGATCCGTTAAACCGCGGATCTGCCATTTCGGCCGTTTTTCCTGGGTGACACGCTGCAACTTGCAAAAAGGCAATTGTCACAAAGTCCACGACTTTGCTCAACATCTCTCGTACATTCTCTATTTTCACATGTCCACCCTATCTCCCTGGTCCATTGTTGCACCCACTAGCTTCTTCACATGTTTGTTTCAAAGCATCCACATAGCAGAGCACTGATGACGCTAATCATTGTAATTACACTTGTTGTGCTCAGAACTGTGGTGAATAATTTCATTCATTGCATAAGGGTTCAGTATGCACTCAAGTATCAAGGTGCACACCTTTATTCATGGCATTGTTGTGCACTTTGGAAGCAGAAATGAAGGTGCTTCATTCCATTAGATGCATCAACAGGTCATACATTTCAACTGAGCAAATGGGCAACTGCATCCAATACAACATACACATGTAAGATAACTGAAGAGAAGGATGAGCTTTTGATCCAAAAAAATGCTTGAAAAAAGTGCTTTTGATCTAGAAAAATGTTTTACAAAAGTGCTCCTCTCTACATTTCTACGACATCGTCATCCCCACCCGTGTTGTCCCCCCCCNCCTTTATTCATGGCATTATTGTGCACTTTGGAAGCAGAAATGAAGGTGCTTCATTCCATTAGATGCATCAACAGGTCATACATTTCAACTGAGCAAATGGGCAACTGCATCCAATACAACATACACATGTAAGATAACTGAAGAGAAGGATGAGCTTTTGATCCAAAAAAATGCTTGAAAAAAGTGCTTTTGATCTAGAAAAATGTTTTACAAAAGTGCTCCTCTCTACATTTCTACGACATCGTCATCCCCACCCGTGTTGTCCCCCCCCTCCCTTTCCCCCCCAGGCCCAAGTCCCCCATGTCCTCATCCTCCTCGTCGTTGACAAATAGGCTCAGCCCTTCCAACTCCTCTGCTGCTGCTCCAGCTAGGGACTCCCGCGCCTGTCGCCGAAGCTCGTTCACACGGTCCTCCTCATCCTTCAACTCCTTAGCCACCACGCCGTGTCGAATGACAGGGAAGTCTCGAAGCGTAGGCTCGTTGATCCAGCTCTTCATCGTCAAGAGGTTCTCCACGGTGAGGTGGGCCAACGAGTGCCGGAAGTCGGTAATGACATGCGTGCCCAGAGAAAACAAGCGCTCAGAAGACGTGGAAGTGCCAGGGATGCAAAAAATGTCCATGCCAAGCAGATAGAACGTAGGAAACTGCCTGTGAAACTCTCTGTAGTGCTTCAGAATGTTGGTCATTGGATGCTTCTTGTCCAGCTTGCTCCATCTGTCCACCTCTTCCTCCAGTCCCATCAGCTGCACTTCTGCTGCTGGTGGCGGGACTGGCATCTCAAACATGTCTGCCATTGGGTCAGCTAGAGCTGCTAGCAGCAGTGCATCATCCTTTGCTCTCTGCTGCTCTGCCCTAGGGCGGAGTTGCCGCACGGAGGTAGAGGTGGAGCTCTGCGCTCCAGAAGACCCCTGGCTGTTGTTGACAGCCCCTTCACGCAATGCCAATGCTGCTGCTCTCTCCTCTGCCTCAGCATGCTCTTGCTCCACCCGATCATGGTAGGGACGCATCAGCTGTAGAAGCTTCACCTGCAAAGCTGCTGCAGACCGGATCCCCATGAGACCATGGGTTCTGGTGTAGTAGCGGAGCCTGAAGCGCGAGTCTGCGACCGTGGCCAACACATGGCGATCAGTCAGGAGCCGGGCGTACTTCTCCAGTTTTGCAAGTGTGTTTTCCAGCCCCGGCAGCAGGCTGGCCAACAGCTTCTCCTTTGGATCCAGCTTCCCTACAGCACCCCGTCTCTTGCTTTTTGACACTGCTGCCTCTGCTTTCACCTGCCATCCTGAGAGCTTGTCAAACATGGACTCAAAGAACGGGATGAAAAGATTGAGGGTGGGGTATTTGCTGCCACTGACGTTGTCAGTGTAAGCCTTGAAAGGCTTGAGAATGACGGTCATGAGCGCGATGAGGGTCCACTCATCGGAGCTCAACTTCAGCACCTCTCCATCCCGCCCGTACCCATCAAGCCAGCTTGGCAAAATAGGCTTCAAGTGCAGCACACGCTCCATCATGTCGAGCGTTGAGTTCCAGCGCGTCTCAGTGTCAAGATGCAACGACTGATAGGTCAAACCCTCAGCCGCCGCACGGTTCATGAGTGACTGCTCACGAGGCGTGCTACGGGTTGCAAAAACAGTGATGCCGCGTGCAGATGAGATCACTTCAGCGACACTGGGCAGGTTCATTAGGTCATTCACCGCCAGATTCATGATGTGCCCTAAGCAGCGAATATGCCCTGCCTTCTTGAATGAGCAGTCTGCAGCGGGGATGATGTGATTGTCAATCATGGCATCGTTCGTGCTTTCATTGTCCACGGTTAAGCAGAACATCCTGTCCTAGAGACCCCAGGACTTGAGGGCCTCGGACAAGAATTCAAACATCCTGACTGTAGTGGGACTCTCTGGTACAGCGGGGAAAGACAGAGCCACAGCCTTGATTTTCTAGTCTTCCATCCAGTGAGCTGTCACCCCAACGTACTTCATCGTGTTGTCTCCTTTCCAGCCGCCAGTTGTGAAAGAAACTGCATATTTTACCTCAGACAGCTGCCAACGAATTCGCGTTCTGAAGGCTGCTGCAGCAAGAACGATCTGCTTGGAGATGGTCATGCGCCCTGCATCACAGTTGCTGGATTGGCGTGCGTGAATGCTTGTTGCAGCTAGTAGGAAGCCATGCTGAGGAAGCTTACGTTTTTGTCCATGACGTGTTTCCAGACGCAAGTCTGGAAATACTTCTTGTCGAACACGACGCGGACCGCAGCCACGCCACGTGCAATGATGGTGTTCTCCTGATTGACGGGCGCACCTTCTTCAGCCTCAACAGCGACAGCAACCACCTGGACAGTGGCTTGCTTCAGCGCCTGAGATGCGGCTTCCTCCTTCAGGCGCTTGTAGATGACGGGGTACTTGTTCCGCATGTGCTTCCACATGTTCAATGTGCACCCCTGCTTTCAGGAGTAGTTTTTGGGGCAATGGTTGCACTGCGCACGCGGGTCTTCTTTGGTCCCGGTCTTGGTGAACTCCTGCCACAGCACGGACGGCGTGCCTGTCTCTTCCAGATCCTTGCGTTTCTTGCCATGGGAATCGTCACCACTGTTGTCATCGTCGTCTGAAGCTGGGCGACGCAGTGTGCCTGACTCGTCCGTGGCACCATCGTCGGCCATGGTGCCAACGGTGGGAGTCGTCAGTCAGACTGACACTCGTCAGTCAGATACTCTTACTGACGAGTGTGAAGTGACAAGCACTCTGTCTCAGAGTGCTTGTCCACGCAAACAACCCTCTCAAAGCACGAATGGCGGCCGACGGAAGACCCCTACCCCAAATGTTGCGATGCAATGGCCAACTCGTCATGCCAGGGTTTTTATGAAGTACCCCTATTTCACTTGGCAAAACGTGCAGTTCGTATCCCAAAACCGACTAAACCCAGCGAATGTACTACGTAATATCGCACAAACTGCGTGCATTTTAGCTGAAACGAATCGTCCACATGTCGGTGTGAACCGTCCGGAGTGGACAATGGTCTGTGATTCGTTTGTTGCTCGGACGAATCAGAGTGCATTTCACACGTTGGACAACAGCCATGCGCAACGCTCATGGCACCTCATGCACCCCGAGGTGTGCATGTCACGTGATTGTTGCAGACATGTGCAATGGATAGATGAGGTGCACACGATGCTGACAGATGTCAGATATCTCGCCAGCTAATCTGCCACGCGAAGCCATATTTCGGCACCGCATTGCAGTGTTTGCGGTCGCCGCACTTACAGGTCATCCACGTCATGAAATGCAATCGCGCCATGTCCAGGTGCAATCCCCCCCGAAGCGGGGATAATGGCCATAGCATCGGTTTGAACTAGACCCCCCCTCGATTTCTTNCCCCCCCCCCCCCCCCCGGCCCCCCTCCGACGAAGGATCCACGGTTCCACGGATCGGATCTTTACCGCTGATCCGGATCCGCGGATAGATCCGAGATCCGTGATCCGTGAGTAAGATCCGCGGATCTGTGGATTTGGTGTGCACCCTTACTTGTGATTCCCTTATGTGTGTGTGGGTTGCGTGTCTACGAGTCATGGGGGAGTATTGAAGTTCGTTGGCCACTCACAACTCTATGCCCTCTTGCCTCCCACACTCTTCACACACTCATGTACAGATTCAGTGACAATGGTCCCTGGGGAAGTGTTTGACGCGCCCTTACTGGCTGAAGCCGTCAACGCCCTGAAGCTGCTACTGCTGCTGGACCCAGGAGTGCCTTCTGGCACAAAGAAACAAAACGTGACCATGGCATGACTCCATGATTTTCTATGACTCTCTGTGATGCGGTAGATGCTAGGGCTCGTACATTATCACTGCCGTGCCCTGCATCATGTTATCTTGCTTTGCATGTGGTGTGGGAGCTGTATTTTCCCGGGTGCTGATCCTCAAGGGGCCACCGTGCCGGTCTTGGCCGTGCATTGGTGAGTAGCCGCCCTCGGTTTATTCCGAGCGGTCTGGCTCGACCCCCAAGTGGCGGCACTCGCTCACCCGAGCTTTCTGCTCGAGGTGGGTAAGTGCTCACCGGTACTGTTTTGCTCGCCCCACCCCCTTTCTCTCGCTCTTGTCTTGGGTTGTGTGTGAACTTTGCAAACAAGTTACCGCATCCATGGCGTGTCTCGCTCGGTGGTGCTTACTGCATTCTCCCGCCTCACCACACATGGACTGGCTAGCTAAGCAACTCCCTAGCAACTTCACTTTACACAAATGATGCGTGTTGTACCCACTTTTCTCGAAGCGCCTGAGATCATGCATGCCGCACCCACTATGGCGAACAAATTCACGCTACACCGGTTCCATACAAATTAGTTAGACAAATGTGGATATCCGAAGTGTCATTTTGTATTTTTTGGTTTCACGGGATTTTTTTATTTCATCCTATGTTCATTGTTCCTTTATGTGACGAATTTTCTATTATTTCTATTTTTACTGACAAGAAGTCGCGTTTTTGGCACATAAAACACTACGGGTATCATTTATGTCCACTTGAGAGTTCTTTTTTCCTTTGTTGTCGTCAGACATTGTCCGCCGGTCTTTCGTGTACATGACAATCACGCAACCGTGGATGTCCACAGTCGCGTTATGTGCTCGTTCGCAATGTGAACGAGCAAAACACCCCTCAAATGGGACTATTTGCCCTAAGTCTACGGACCCGTTCAAGGATTGTTTTGCTCGTCCGTTACGTTAACGAGTGAAACAGTCCTTTTCACTTAAAACTGTTCACTTCAGTTTGCTACAATGTGAAAAACAGTTGAGCAACGTAATTGTTTTTGTAAATCTCTCCCACGCACAAAGTGTTTTTTTTTATGTCACCTCAACTTCTATATTTGCGACGCAAGTATGGACGCCGAGTTGATGGCGACGAAAACTTGTTTTGGGCGCATTTCTCATGTCAACGTCGTCGACATGAGAGGGAACTGTCAATCGGACCTCGTCCGGTCGACAACCCGATAGTCCTCGTTGGCATTTTCCAACGAGGACTAGCTAAAGAGGGAGTCGATGGCTGGCTCGCTGCCGCCAGCCAGCTCGTCGAAGTCCAAGCATCGCCCGTTGATACCGGCATGGAGCCCTCGTGTCGGTATCGCAACTGTCGAGGATATCGGTTTCGGTATCGACCAGCCGTCCTGCTCGATGAAAACATTGGTACTGATACTTTTTTTGTTTCCGAGTTCGAGGACTCTTAAGCATAGCAAAAGCTGTAAAAGCACAAAGAGTGAGTGAGTGTGTGTGTGTGTGTGTGTGTGTGAGAGAGAGAGAGAGAGAGAGAGAGAGAGAGAGAGAGAGAGAGAGAGAGAGAGAGAGATGGGGGAGAGTGTGAAAGAGAGACCCGCGAAGGTAGAGAAACACTAAACATATACAAAGAATAATCGTAAGCTAGTAAGTCGTTTTCATCTCACGATACATGTTTTTCTAAGGAAACGTATTAGCATACGGGACCTAATATGTGTTTTCGTCAGTGTCTAAGGTCTTGTTTTAATGTCGTCGGGCATATTTTGGTGGAGTGTGAAAGTGGTTATGTGGAGAGTCGTATTGTTCCCTATACGATTTTGAGCTCGGTGGACATCTGGAGCCTTCATTTTTAACAGTGGCCCTCAAAAGTGTTTTCTGCATTTTGTGGACGTTACATGTATTTTTCTGTTAAAGTGGTCGTCCTATTCTTTTATTGTGAAAATGGGGAAGGTGTACATTAGTTGCAACGACAGTGGGTATACCTCAAGTGTACCCATGAGAATTCCACAAGAAGTTATAAACAAAATCAACACAATTCAAGTTGTACAAGTTGATCATTTTGTAAAGTTCTCCAAGTTGTCAAAACCCTCAAAAGAGGAGCATTGGAGGTCAAGGCAAGTTGCCAAAAGGCACTCAGCTGATCGGTGTACAAATCTGGTTGTCGACGGGCGGTGGGCCATGAATGCAACGTAGAAAATGTCCATGTGCGGGGTTGGGGGACTTTTGTACATCAATGATGCAATAGCCCCCC